>JACCHV010001147.1:0-12057 GCA_018907245.1 Eupristina koningsbergeri | reverse complement strand
AAGACAAGTCGCAACGATGAGCAAGCGTCACTGAGTGCATCTGCTGCTTGGGATTGCGAAATTGCCGATGACAAGACCACTGGTGAATCGATTTTTGGCAAACAAAGTACAAGCACGAAATAACTAAACCAGATGCGTGTTTGGCGCCAAGTCTCCAGCGCTACTTACTCGGACATGCCTTCACTTGGCATGGTAAAAAACAGTTTTAAAGCAATCCAGATTATTTTTATTAACTTTGACGTTGATTCAAATAATTTTGGTTCGAGCTGGCTGTGTTTGTTGAGATTCAGAAGACGAGCACTAAAAATACAATTTTAATTGGTTAAAAAACAAAAACATTTATCCGTGCTTAAGTTGTTTGTCAAAAGCATTGCACTTTGTTCCAGCGACGTCAATGGAATTAGAACGTTTATTTATTCAAGCTGCACCGCTGTTTGCAGCAGGTTCAGCAGATCAGTATTTTACTGACAGGCTTTTTATAGCTCTGATTCGAGATAGACCCAGAAATGCTTGCTACTGAAAGCGGCTTTACCAAAAAAAGCAGTCCCGGTTCTTGAGTCGATCAGGGAACATACCTGACAAATGATATTGCTTTTGACCGCGTTCGGCTTTGCTTATTCAAAAATGTAAAATACGAATTTTGCCAAGTATTGATTTTTTAAAAATCAATATTCTCGTTGCTTCCCTCTCTTTGCTATGGAAAATTTCATCAGCTAATTTCGCTAGCGGAGATTGCAGATCCGAAAATTCCTTGAAAATGGAGGATGGCGACTCTGTCCAATCCGAATCAGAACAAACTGTTTTGAGTCGGAGATTCTCTATTCTCACTCAGAAGTTTCATTTTTACTTGATTTCTCAATTTTTAAATCTTATTGTTTTGTCTCGAGCTTTGCGAAACAAGACCTAGATGGAATGATTTGTCCTTGACAAAGACCAAATTCACATAATCGTCAATTGCCGCGCTTTTATCAATTAAATAACTAGCGTGAAGTCGTTTCTTGTCTGAAATAAAACAAAATGCAGAAGTAGCTTTCGACGACTTGTGTTAATAGAATTTGTGGTTAATCAAAGTGGAACAACCTCTCTTTGCAATTGAAATCGATTCCAAGAGCAACGAAACATTCTTAGCACTAAAACGGGCGTTTCCTTGGTATATAAAGCGAACTTCATAAAATCATTAGGCAGATAACAATAGTATGCAGAATCAAAGATCTAGAGAAGAGGCAAACAGGAATGATATGGTCCTGCGTTGAGCTCGAGGAAAATCTGCAGTGAATGCACGAGTTTCGCATTGTCAAGGCGTGACATGCTGACGGTACGCCACAGATGCGCCGACATAGATCAAACAGAATAGCAAGACAGCTGTCACAAACAGAACTTTAGTTCAGTGCGGAAGGAAGAGAAACCGAAAAAAGAAAGATCTCAAGAAGAAAGCTTGGGGAGAGGGTTTGTAAGGAGCAAAAAGAAGGGAATTATCGCTTTTGTTAATTGTTAATTTGAAGTAGTACTCGCTTTAGAGCTCTATTCTTTGGTTATTGTTGATTGGATATTTGGCTAAAGTTTGATCATACAGGGTTGGTAAATTGACTGAACTTATTTGGTTCAGACTTGAAGTGTGCGGAGATTTCGAGGAATAAGTTGCGCATATTTTAATTCCTAATAAGGGAACTCAATTAAACTTAGGTTAAATCCGTCTAACTCTCTTGAATGAGAGAATACTACCCGGTTAGCTAAAAGCTGTTGCCGCTTTTGGTTATTCAGTTCTTCCGCAGTTTTGCTGCTTAATGATTGTTTGACTATTATTGTATTGTGTTGTGGGCCAAGCGGCCATACAATTGTTAAAATGTATGTGATGTTGCGTGTGCTTCTTACTCATCTTAGAGCAAGGATATAACAAATGTAAAACAAAAGCATTAGTGTGCTATTAAACCAATTGTGTTGTTAGGGATTTCACTTAGCTTTTGAAGTAGTCTAAATGTGACTTTGCAATGCGCTGAAACGGTTTTTAAATCAAAATTTTAAAGGCAGTTCTTGCATTGGGAAGATGGTGAACGGTTATGCTGAGCAAAAAATATCTCTACACCACTGTTTAGCTTAGCGTGTCCGCCGAGATTCTAACAGATGTAGGAAATTTTCTTGACCAATTGTAGAACATTTTATCAGCATTGTAGAACCATTAATATAGCTTTGAAAGTTAAGGTAATTTTACGGAACCTTTTGCTTACTCATGGAATAGCTAGTTAATTACTTGGGACGTGTTTGGTTAAGTAATAACGACGTTCTTTGGAGAAATGTAAACTCCATAATGAGGTTAAAACTTGATTGTGTGCAGTTGACTCAGATAGATGTGCGCAACCAAGCAAGCCGTGTTGTCCGACTACAGCTAACTTGAATGCGGCTGGCTCACGAAAGTAGCACGGCCTCTGATCAACCTACAAAACGGCATTCACCGGCGATATCAATTAACTTTGGTAGCCTTTGGGTTGCTCCTCGTTAGGTGAAGTCTTTGATGCAGCTGTAGGAAGAGTAGATTATTCCTAGGCGAGTCTAACTTAGGAGTTGCTAGGAATTCCTCGAAAATTGACAATTCTGTTTTTGACTTGAAGTTTCTAGCGACTTGCCAAAAATTAGACGGCCTATTGCAATTGACAAGCCCAATTATCGCTTTCAAGCCAAATCGTTTGGGTCTGCGGAAAAACGCGTAGCAAAATGAACTCCGCCCGCAAAGTTGCTTGAAAATTCCCGCAACAAGCGCTCACAGCCCACTTGGCAGCTTTTGTGTGTTTGTTCTGGTGAGCGGTGTTTTCACCATTAAGTAATGCGACTTCTTTCGTGGTACTGTCCAGAACCTGAGGACTCAAAATCGTTTATCAAATGTCCCATTTTGATGAGCTTTCCTGCTCAAACATTAATTTGAGAAAGTGTCCATTATTGCGAAATTTGCTGCCAAAATGGTTAAAATTATTTTAACTATTTTTGGATTAAGTAACTTGTTTTAACTTTTGATAAATCAGGTACTGGTCAGTCGACCAAAGTCTGAAACTGTTAATGTTAGGTTTCTTGAGCGAACAGAGGATGGTTTGAAATATTTTATTGCAAACGTATACCAGAATAGTAGTAGCACAGGGTATCGTCCCTGTTGGAGCTGTTCAAAGGTGACTGGGTCCCGAACAGAATGCTTGGGGCGAAAGCGCTCTAGCGCAGCCCCAAGCCAATGCAGGGAGTTGTTTTTGTTACGCAGTGATTTATTTTCTTTCTCGCTATTCAATAGCTGTTTACTGACATCCCCAATAAAGGACTTTCTCATTCTGTCGGGTTACTGGTCTATTAGGGATTAACCATATCGCGCGTTAGATATTGGACATTACTACTCGATGCCTCTAACAAGAGCTCAGGCCGCCGGGGCTCAAGAGGAACATAATAGTACCGATTAAAGTAGCGTTATCCTTCGCTTACGTGCCCTCTGGTTTATAACGTTTTTAGTGAGGGTCCATGAGTGCGTGAGCGAACGCGAACTCAGCAGTAATCAAAGGAAGAACTTTAGAATATTATCAAGATGATCTTGATAGCAAGCAGTTGTAGCGGCTCAAACGCGAGTGGATAATTCGATAGTCATGTGGTTCTTCACACCTGTTACTCTAATCATTCTTTTTGATCACTAGCTGGCTATCCTATTCCACTTATTTCTCTGTCTTTGTTGAACCATTGGTATAAACTACGTGCACTGTCGGGATCCAGCCCAGAGGGGAACCCGAATCCGTCCATTGCGACTGATTCGACAAGAACTCAATATCGAGTCGATGCTCAATTAGGGATAGTCTTGGTCGCACGTTCCAATTAACCGCAAAGATAATCGAATTGATTTATTAACACTGTGAGTCAAGTCGAAACCTAACTCGAAGCAATTGCGAAAATTCCAAAAAGTGACAAAAATGAGCGCGGTTTCCTCCTCGGTACGTTAGCAAGCTCTCGCGTTGAGAACCCTTCGGGTTCGAATCGCGACAGCACTCTTTGGTTCAAATATGGGGTCAGTTAGTGCTGCAATCCGGGCTTCTTCCTATTTCGGGTCCCACACAGATCGTGCCTGTGATGATTCGCGATGCCGTAGGCAGCTTTTGACTCAACTTCATTCTGTGGATAGTCTCATTTTGTTCGTTTTACCGTGTTGTAGACAAATCAGAAAGCGAATTGTTCAAACCAATAACTTTGAATAGTTTTTGAATGAAGTAGTTATTTATCATAAGTTGGTTTGTAAACACACCTGTTCTTCCGAGTTGCACAGCGAATCCAGCTTTTGTGCAACTTGAAAGAAATAAAGAAAAGTTAACAAAATTTAATCGTACAATGTTTCAACGGTTGAAGTGTCCTCCTACTGTTGCAGTCGTCACAGCACTACTTAAAGTAAAGGAACAAAACCAAAGCAAACTCATGCGTTAATGTTTGGATAATATGGCTTGTGGGCTTGTAGAAAAAAGCCACCAAAGTTCTTGATTGGTTTGCTTGAATTTAATCTACAAGCAAGACAGAAATGTCAGTTTATAGGCTAAGGTTGAACGTTAGGTATTTGGTGGGTTTGTTATCCTAGTTATTATTGTTAATACACTTTAACACTTGTAAAACGAAATTTAAGACATTTTGATAAGACCTCCTACAACGTCAGATTCAAAGGTTATTTGAAAGGCATTAAAGATGCATAGTATAGATACAGAAAGTACGAAGCGATTTAACGGCCTCAGAAGCCAAAACAACTGTCAAATGTGGACGGTAGGCAAGGATAATTCAGGGCAGAGCGAACAGTGCGGCCAAAAGATCTGATGTCTTCGGCGTTGTTTACCTTGACGCTCAAGATAGCATTACATAAAGACAATTGAGAAGATACCCGACCCAAGCGTATGCTGACAATGGCGCATTATCCTCGAAGATCTTGAGGGGTAAACAGGAGATGCTACAGCCATTAACCGGTGGATGCAGACGCATTGGTTGACAAGTAAATGCTGCGAAAGTCAAGTGGATGTTTGACCTCACACTTACGCCAAGTGTTGCGACTAACGACACACTGGTACTACTAATAGCTGGCTTATTCACCTAAAGTGCTGCATCACTGTGTGCATGATCATAACGAAGACCTGGCAGAACAATTCATTCTGTCCAGGTGCCGTCCAACAAAGTCTGGCAACTGCTGATAAACGGACAAATGTAAACAAAAGTTAAACGTCGCTACTTTCAGCAGAGCATCATGTTTTATCTGCTGCGCAACTACAAAACCTAGTCACCTACGAGAGAAGGCAGAAACCACTAAGCACGGTGTCAACATACAATGGATCGACGAACGATCAAAATACTGATAGCAGACAACAGCATCAAAACACCAGCCAGACAACAGACCAGAAATGGCATTACCACAACGCGTCGAAAGTATACGAAAGCAGGCAGTTAAGCAGTTCGCATCGCAGCAAAGGAATGTTTGAACGTTTAACAACTTAAACAAGCATTCTAACCATCTGATCTCTTGAAACGACCAAAAGTGAAATAAGAAAAAAAGATTAACTAAAATTGCAAATGTAAGCTTTTACTTTTTACTTTATTCCTGCATCCGGAATTCAAGTCCGAGGAAGGACAACCCGCAGGCTGGTAAAGTTGACTGCTGTAACTAGCATGTGCTATTCAGCAGGTCGACAGAAGGATGGGCTTATTCCATGGAACGACTTCATTTATCAAGTTAGCTATGCTGAAACAGCATCGTCTGATTGGTTGCACACAATCACTTGAGTCAACTGCACACAGCCGGGTTAGAACCTCCTTCCTCTAGGCGCAACCTGCTTCTTTCGGGTGAACGTTACCACCATCAAACCAAGCACACCCTTACATGTGATCAATAGCTTTAAAAAACGTAATTTTATAGAGCATGGAATATTTGTCTATTTTTTACATAGAGTATACTGGCAACCTTCCAAGTATAGATCTTAGTAGTGCTTTGTATTATATTAAGAGTTAAATCACATTGTGTCTGTAAGTGTAGCTTGACAGAGAACCAAATATAGATCAAACAGTTTATTAACTTCTAATAGTGGATAGATAACAATGCAAGTAGTAATCGACAAATCAACCATCGACTAACTCATCATTTGAGCACTCACTTCGCTCATGGTCATAAACTATGTACATTAGTATCTTGCAGCTTGTGCAGCTCGACCGATCTCAAAAGGATTAGATCGTTCAAAATTCGGAATGTTTGCTTTTGTTTGACAATTTCGCATGGTGGGTTCTACATGGAAAACGCGAGTTCCAATCGCATATAAAAGTTTTTGATTTGATTTTGCAATTTGTCGTAGTGTCCGCTATATAATAAGTTGTTTTGCTTGACAGGAACTTTTTGCGTTGTATAGCTTTTCTATGATAATCCAAACTTACTAATAGAATAATCCAGTAATTGTAGTTTATTTTATTCCTAACTGAATCGATCACAAGGGGAATGTAGACATATAGCGACGTGACAAGTCATTTAAATTCTGCGCTTTTGCGTTTTGGTTCTGACCAACCACTTTCGTGGAGCCGTCTTGCCATTACCTTCTTGTTGGTCTATGAAATGGTCGTTTTGACGGCGACGTTCAGCTCAGCAGTTGCTTGTTCCATCGTTAATTTGCGGGTTGCACTAGTTACTTTACCAGCTTGTTTCTGCTCTCCTTCGGCAGTTAATGACAACCTTATTGAGGCCAGCTTTCTTCTGAATCCATCTTTTAAGATGTTGATTACGCAGTCAAACTCGGAGCACCCATCGTCCCTCTACTCTATGATTTCGAGCAAACTGTTTCCACAGACTTTGTCAGAACTTACGTTTTGCAAGTACACAGTGGCGACGGTCAGAGATGTATAAACCATAGTACTTACTTTCGATCGACAAAGGAACTTGATTGTTTGTTAGGCTACGCTTTTCCAAACGCGGCCTTTACTGTGCTGATTCTTCTGCTGAGTTTTCGATTATAGTCTCCGGGCATCAGCACTAGTTGGTACATATAACAGTAGTTGTATAACCACTCAATGGTTTCGTCATCAAGCAAATTATGAACTAAACTTAAAATAATTTTATATTTTGTTTTATAGTTCGTCTTTGCACGAATGAGAAATAATATTTAATGTAATCCTGAGTTAGATCTAAGTTTTACATGTTTCACAACTTTATACAATTTTATTTTTAGTCTCTAATGCGCTTAAAAATTAAATTTGTTATATTTGTAAAAAGTAAAACAGCCTTTGTATAGCGCTCAACCGGTTACGGCAACACTACACAATTATTGATTTTTATTTGTTAGAAATGCGCTTTACAATTTTTTGCTTTCTAGGTTCTGATCACAGGTCCTGCTAAAGTCACAAAACTTTTGACATGGGCAAGCAGTTTCGTGTTCGTGTGCGTACCAAACATGCGCCGTCACGTATACAAAAAGGATCAAGGTAAAATGTAGTTTTTAATGAAAATGTTTTAAAATAATTTATCAAAAAGAAGAACACTTGCGTTTTAGTTCTTCAAGTTGTCCCATCTATTCAAAAAACCGTGAGATCGCTAAAGCAGCACGTTCCGCTCTTCGACAACGCTTGATTGCCGTAGACGACATAGCGGAAACTTTAGAGACATCTAAAAAGCGTCGTCAAATCGAGAAAGCGTTAACTGAACCGCTGGTAAGATTTTTAAAAAACCGTTTTTTATAATTTTTTGTTTAAGGAAGAAATAACCTTGCAAAAGAGCAACGAATTAAAAACGAAAAAGCCAAATAAAGCGGCGTCAGTGCATTTTGTTGACGACGAAGATGTATCAAAGTCAGATGATGAGACGGAGATGGCAAAAGTTAGTTATTTTACATGCAAAATCAACGCTTGCTGTCATTTTTAGCTCTGCCCTAATGTGACAATAACACCAACGGAATTGGAGAACGAATTCAATCTGATCGGAAGAAGTCTTGTTGTTGCCGTGGATAGACGCTCTAAGCAACGAATAGAATTGCTTTCAAAACTGAGATCTATTCTTAAAAAAATTGAAGCATTGGGCAGCCTCGAAGAACACGTCAGCATAGCAACCAAGTATTCGCGACACTTCTTGCCCATTCTATTTCAATTATATACCGGCGTCAATACAGAAACAGATGGATCAATAGAAAGTGAGAAGAATGTTAAATTGTCAGCGTTTGAGACAGTACGTGTCTACTTACCATTTGTCACCGGCGAACTTGCTGACTTCCACGCATCACTAGCGTTGAAAAAGTTAGAAAACGAAGAACTCGACGATAATAAGAAGGTTAGATTCTACTGTAACGCTCTTTAATGTCAAATTTTCAGCTTCTTGTTACAAACATTTTAATTGCCTTGTGTCAGCGAATCTCATTTGGAACTGCAAACATCATTTTTACTTGGCTCCAACCATGGTTTACTATGGATCCTAAGTATCAGTCGTTGCAAAAGAAAGCTTATCGAATCATGACTGAGCTGTACAAACGTCGTGATGACCCCGAACTGTCAACGTTTCTTGAGAGGATAGAGCCTTCTGTTGGTGATATTTTGCGCTTAGAAATTGAGGGCATTGCTGAACCTGCATGGGCAGCTCGTTTGGCGATGTTTCGATTGGTAAACAAAATGATTCTAATATTCTTACATGATTTGCAGGTACTTGATTCGTTGAAATCGCTGAAAGAATGCGAAGCCTTTTACGCGATTGTCTTTCATCAAGTCATTGCCGGCATGGATCGCAGACATAACTCGTTGGCACGCAAGAATGCTGCCAAATGTTTTCAAACGTTGATTGATAAGATGATAAAGATGTCTGGCGAAAGTGAGTAAGTCATTTTTGGTTTTATTTAATTGCTTTCTAACACTTTCAGAGAAGTTGACAACCTTCGACTGCAAATTCTGGATTCGATAGAGGCGCGCATATTCAATTACGCCAACTTTCAGACTTGCTCAGTCAACTCGCCATTAGAGCGCGTTCGTCCTACTCTGATTGCTATGAACATTTTCGCTCAACAGCATCTGAAAACCATGAATGGCGCTCTTGTTAGCCGCTTTCTAAACCATGCGACTGTGTTCCTCAAAGACAATCGCCCGGTGATACGGGTGCTGGCTATCCGGCTGATTCGTATTTTCTGCAAGAAATTGCCGCAGTTTATGCTAACGCAATTTCAGGTAAGCAGATTTTTGCAAACTTGCTAATTTAAATTTAATCTTTTTCAGGATATCATCCTTTTTTCTATCTTCCAAAACCAGCCATCCGACGAAAATACTTCGACTATTCGAAAAGCTAATCGCTTCCTTTTTGAAACTTTGATTGACAAGTTTGGCTACTAACGAGTTTGTAAGTACGCCGTAGAGCAAGAAGGATTGCTGAAATTCTTGAAAAAACTGGAAAAAGTTCGCCGTCGTAAATTGAACATTGGTGTTAAGAAGGGTTCGCGTTTGATGGTCAACGACGAGGATGAAGAAGATGATGGCGTGTCAGCACTGTCAACACTAACCCAATCGAAGACCATTAAGGCCGATTCAATCTTTAATTTACTACAGTCAGACGATGATGACACCGAAAATGAGGCAAGCAGTCTGGATGTTCATAAATTAATAGATTCGTTTCGGATGCTGACCGATGTAAAGTCTCGTGTCGCCTCAGTCTGCGCTTTCTATCCAAAGCGTACGCACGTTTGTGTGGACCGTGATTCGTTAAACGCTACCGCACGCCAAAACAGAAGTCCAAATCAGAGCAATTGCCTAACGGGTTGCTAATGGCCGTTGCATGGTCGATTGATTGTTGAAGATGATGTTGATGACGATATGCAAGGGCAAGAGGACGATGAAAGCGAAGATGACTACAATGGTTGTTAAAGCATATACTTTTAATTCATTTGTTATTGTTGAAACTTTTAACAAGGCAGTGTTCTTTGCTAAGTTTTGGCGACATTCATCTAGGAAAGGGAAAACCGCATAGTGGTACCATGAATAGTTGACTGATAGATGGGAACCCAATCAGTAGCTTGCCGGTTCAATATCTCAAAGCATTACTCTTGCTGAGAGACTTGGATGAAACAGTAGCGCGTTTGCTTCCCTCGTTTAATCAAGTAATAGCAGCATATGCCCTACAAAGAAACCACGCAACAATGCTTAAACTCAGCTGCGTGTAGTTTGCTCTAACAGCGTATGTTGAGTCGAAACGGTGGCGATGCTAGACCGGAGGAAGTAAAACCATCTAGTCGGGTTGTCACCCAGCCATGCTCGGTCCCTCATTGAAATCATGCGTCCACGTCGTTAGTCAGTCTATCTATCTGAGTAGTCAAAAGGCACTAGAGTGCATGTCACAAAACTTATGATCTTCCGAACAAAGAACCTGTAGAGTACAGAAGAGCCCGGAGTTTAGCGGCTTGGCGATTATTCTAGTCGGTCACTCCATGTTGTTTGCGGTTAGCCGGTACGCGACTAAGGTTATTATCAACATCGTTGCTCTAGATTTGCCTCCATGAAAACCCGGAAACCGCTTGCGTAATGCCGATTTTGAGGTTGTGTGGAGATATATTTGAAAATGAATCTAGGTTCTGTGCATGCCAGTCGATTTGTTAACGCTGGCAGAGCCCACGAGCAAGTTTTATCATGTGCTCACCGGTCAGTGTCACCGTTAATTTAATACCGGATTCTTCCACGAGCAGTTCCCGAAGATGAAGTGGCGGATCAAAAGTCGCCCGTGTCTGAATGAATCGTCCCCCGAATTGAAAAATTGGACTTGATAACTCCATCAGTCAAAGTTGTTCTCAACTAATTTCAATATTGCATCATGGACTGATATGCTTGTTGGCACACCCATTTGTATTTACACTCCATGAACATCAGACAATTAAGGTGTAGAGAAGCCAAAATCACTTCCAAACAGGCTCTCCCGTAGGTTTTAGACAAACAGTCTCCGGCAGTCTGCCTTGAGACATCGGAATCCGATGCGACCTAGAGAATCTGTCGTTTCAAAACAAAATCGAAGGTCACTTGGAAAGCCAGCGAACGAAGGCGACAAAACAAGCGACTCGCAAGGACCGACGTTGCATTCCAGCATTCTCAATTGCACCCTGCTAGACTGGCAGACGTACCAGTTTCTGAGAGTTCGGCTTCACACAACTTGACCGAACTTGTTTCAGAAACTGACAATCCCGAGCGATGCAATCAAAAGACCATTTAGCACAATAATAACCTACTCCCAACTCAGACAAAGTTGGTGGATGCAAAGCAAACGAGATTAGTGGTTCCAATCTTGTGCTTGCGAGACTGGTCTGCCACCTCTGTGAAGTGGTCCTGCAACCGTTCCTTGGTTGCCGAGTGATCCTTAGATGTCGGTGCCCAGTTTGCAGTCACTTGTTCCGTCGTTAGTCGCGGGTCGCACCTGGCACGTTGCCGACGGGCTTCCACTTCTGTTCCTGGTAGAGTCGACTAAATTAAAGCAAACTTTTATACGTTAACATCACAAAGTCAACAAGGTTTAAAACGTAAGCAAAGCATTTTCAGAGAGGTGGTAGGGCATGCAACTGCAGAGCTCGTTTCCGGATTTTGACGAGGTTACCTGTCGGGTACTCTATATCGTACTTGATTTCTATTTCCTTCTCTTCATGTGGCTGCACAAGTACCGTGTACTCAAGGTTGCCTGCCCTGTCTATGCAAGTTCTGGAACTTGTCGCCTTTCGCTTGCGGGATCTCCCTAGGCTAGTGGGGCTTTCAGAAGATACAAAAGACGACTCAAAGTTGGGGTTTTTGAGTCTTATCTAAAACAAGAATGTCAAGCTAGTTTACAGTTGGCAAACAACCTTGATCAAATCGCTGTCTGACGTAGGTAGAGGATCGATAAACTTCACAAAGATGGCTCTTTCTGGTCTCCTGTTTTTAACGAGGATTTTCTGGCGGTGTCTCAGAACAGACAAATTGCCTTCCTCCTCTAGCTAGAATCGAAACTTTTAAAAAATCAACGATATGGCAAACGTTTTTCTGGTATCTGTGTATGGGACCACAGAACACTTTAGTGTAGGGGTCGATGCCCAGCGAGCAGTTGAACTC
>JACCHV010001146.1:0-12713 GCA_018907245.1 Eupristina koningsbergeri | reverse complement strand
TTTACTCGCGTATTTGTGGACTCAATTGTAAAGAGAAAAAGCGTTAAAGTTGTTGGAAAGGATCGCTTGAATTTAATTTGAATTTATTTCCTAGCTCATTGCACAAGATGGTGACTAGCAAAATGGGTAGAGTAGCTAGGCTACTGCAAGTAAAAGAAAAAATACAAAAACAGAATACAAAAAATACAAAATAAAAAAAAAAGAAAAAAAAAAAAAAAAAAAAAAACACCGTTTGGCCTCAATCCACTCCCGACTTCCAGCTTTGCCCCCTGTTCCGGGCGGTTTTTCGAATTGAGGTTTACCTCCCCCACCTTGTGGGAGACCGTGTGGGTGTGCGCGTGGTTTGGCAGTGCAACTGCCGGACCGTTTGGGGAAGCGTTGGCTGTGGTGTGAGCCCTGCGATGTTCGCCTTCCTCCAGAGGTCACACCGCGCCTCAGCTTGAGTTTTTTTTGCTGCCGGTAGTTATTTGCAGGCAGGGTTGGGATGTGAACGCCCCGCTATCGTGCGGCGGGGGACTCGAGTAGCTGGTAGTTGAAGGCCTGGCACAGGTCCGCGGGGAGAAGGGATTGATGTTCTTTTCCATGACGTATACCGGAGGTTAGGAGGATCCGCCTGTGACCCAGTCGTGGCCGAGTGTTCGCGAGGGAGTAGCTATCACGGCAATGTAGGCCCCCGGCGGGAGCCTCGCCCATTTCTTCTTGTCCGCGCCGCGCGAATCGCCTGCAATCCAGCGCCTGACCGCCTTCCTGATGTCAGCGGTGCCAGCGTTTGCCTTGGGCGGCCGCAGAGGTCGGCGCTTCCCCCGGAGGAGTCCAGTTTCAGCAGTTTCTGAGAACCACGGTCGGCCGGATCCTCACCGCCCTTACCAGCTTGCGCGCGAGTTTCCAGTTGCTTGCTCTAAATGATTTGATGACGGCCTACCGAGGCCAGTATGCCCAGAGATGCCACGCTATCGAGCGGCGTCACGTAGCGTGGAGAATGGCCAAGCATGTGCGACGTTCGAATCGCGCGCTACAGCGTGCGAGACGACCTCCATAGTTTTAGTGAAGACCACACAGGTAGCTCAAGGCGTAATAATAGTGCTGGCCGGATACACCTGCTTGAAGTAGAGCTCTTGAGCTCGGATGGTACACGTCGGTTTGTTAGCAGTTGCTTGGCTTTACCGAACGCTGCCCATGCGGCGCTGATCCTCCTGCCGAGTTCACAGTTGTGATCTCTTGGCATTTGAATCGTTTGCCCTAGATAACAGAAGCTCACCGCTTTTTCTACTGCCCTTCCGCCCAGCACTATCTCTCCAGTTGCAGGCCGGTTCGCCATCCAACTGGTTTTCCCCACATTGATCTCTAGCCCTACCTTTTTGCATTCATTAGCGAGCAGATTCAACATCTCTTGGAGCTCTTCCTGGTTGGTCGAGCACAGCACGATGTCATCAGCGTAGGCAAGTAGTTTTAGCCTATCCTGGTTTACCAGGAATCCTCGGTTCCCCCAGTCGATCCGGTTAAGGGCCGTTTGGAGGGTGAGAATGAACAAGAGGGGAGAGAGCGAGTCTCCTTGTCTAACGCCCCTCTGTATCTCAAAATGGACTTGCCTGTCCGCCACATTCACCGATGCTGTTCCTGCAGCATAGAGAAGTTGAACCATTCCGATCGTGTCGGCGTTGATGCCGACCTCCCTCATGGCCTCCCAGATGGCTTCGAAGTGGATTGTATCGAAAGCTTTTTGGAAGTCAACGAATGCCAAAAAGAGAGGCCGGTCCCATTCTCGGCACTTTTCGACTAGCAGGTTGACAGACATGATGTGGTCTGTTGTCGAGAAAGTGCGCCGGAAGCCTGCTTGCTCTACCGGGAACCAATCTTGCACGCTGTCAGTAATTCTTTTGGTCAGCGCGCGAGATAGCACCTTATAGAACCCATTTAGCAGCGAGATGGGTCGATAGTTGCCGATCACTGCCGGGTCGCCTTTCTTGTACAGTAAAATATTGTTGGCGTGGACTAGAGAAGGCGGAAAGTGATTCCGCCTGAACATGAGGTTCAGCTGGCTAGCGAGTTGTTCAGCGACCACTGGTACGCATACTTTGAGGACTCCTGATGGGATCCCGTCGACGCCGGGTGTCTTACTCCCCTTGATGCGTGCGCAGGCAAGCTGCAGTTCTTCTGCTGTTATCGGTTGGTCTGTGAGCTGCAGGCAGCTTGCCACAGGTTTTCCGTTTTGCGAGCTATATAATTGATTGAAGAACTCGCCCACTCTTTGCATTGCATCTTCTATGGATTGTCCGACACTACCGTCGCCGCGCCGCATTTGTACCAGGTGCCGTCTACCCTGCGAGAGTTCTATACGTCCCCGCTTCAACCGATTGGTTCTGATCGCCTTTTCTAAGACATCCACGTGGTGGCGTTGGATGTCCTCTTCGAGTGACCAGCGAACTGCCTTACAGATGGCAGTGTACCGCACCAGTTGGAAGGGGGCACTGCCTGTTCCGCCTCGCATCGCTCGACGCTCGGCCATTAATTGCCTTGTGCGGTCGCTGATGCGTTGGGTGCGGTTCGTCTTTTGCTCCGCACCTTTCATAGCCTTTTTGATGGCATCAACTATTTCGCCGTATGGTGCGGTTGGAGGGATCTCCTGTAGCAGCATGTAGACTTGTAATTGAAGGCGATCATAGGTTGACGGTAGTTGGCGGGGCAGTGTTGCACGCGGGGGAGAGGAGGGGAGGAATTCGAGGGTGGCACGGACGGGGCGGTGATCGCTCCCCATGCTGTTGCTCTGGACTACGCTGACGTCTCTTACGGATCTTCGGTCTCTGGCCAGTATGTAATCTATTTCGTTCAAGGTTCGTCCATTTGGGGCTTTCCAGGTCCAACGTCTGCTCTGCCTCTTCTTGAAGCAGTTCATAATTGAAAGCCCGTGTGCCTCGCAGAAGTTGACTAGAGACTCCCCTCGAGCGTTTCTTTCGCCTAATCCGAATTTGCCGCAGCAGGTTTCGCCAGCTTGCCGCTTTCCGACAATAGCGTTAAAATCGCCAATTACCAGATCTTGCGGACAGTGACCCTCGAGCGCTTGCCCTAGGTCGTCCAGGAATTTTTCGTACTCGTCATCAGCATGCCCAGCGTGGGGAGCGTAGACCTGGGTCACCCGCAGTCGCCGGCCCTCATTGAGTTTCAACGACAGTTGGATGATTCGGTTTGAGATGTAAGGTACTCTCTCGACCGATTTGTCTAACGCCTGGTTGACGTAGAAAGCAACCCCTGCAGATGCATGCGGGCTACCTTCCGTGTCGCCGCTGCCATAGAGCGAGTGACCTGAGGTGAGTTGGATGAATTCGCTACCAGTTCGTCTCGTTTCCGAGATTCCCATGATGCCGAATTCTATTTTTGACATGCCCTCTTCGCAGTCGGCTAGACGCTGTTGTGAACGAATCGATCGCGCGTTGAACGTGCTAATGACGAGTTTGCGTGGTGGGACAATTTTTGAATTGGGGGCGTGGCCCCGGGGTTGTGAGGCTACTGATCCAGGTGAACCCTTTGCGCCCGCCACGGCGTCGGTGATCAGGAGCTGGGTTTGCATGGTTGAGTGAGGAAATTAAAGGAACTGTGGGGAAAGGTAAAACGCGGTGTAGGAATAAATTTGATTTAATAAAATAAATTTGGCAGAGCGGAGCGCAAAAAAAAAAAAGTCGCGCAACCGCTCACTACCATGCAAAAAACCAAAACTGAAGGATTCTGAGTGTACTGTCGAAATACAGTCAAAAGAGCACAATGGAGAATTGCATGACAGGATCAGTGAAACGATTTGTGGGCAATCTCCAAAATAATAATTAGTCAATGTTTTGTTTCGAAGTCATGAGAAAACGAAGTACAGTGCCCGCAAAAAGTATACAACCACCCCTGATTTGGCAAGTTGGGCATGAAGTTGGTAATAATGTTAATTCAAAAATTATCCTATCTTGTAGAGAATGCTTTAAAACGGTACTTCAATCAAACAAATAAAAAATTTAAAACGCTTAAAATTTTTTTTTCTTTGAGGCAATTTTTGGAGCCGCGCAAAAAGTATACAACTAGTACAGGTTTTTCCCCCTTTTATCAAATTTTTACTTCTTTTTTGGTTGTTTCAGTACCATGCCCCGGGGAAGAAGTCTCACACAGTGTGAGAAGAGTGAGATTGAGGCATATCGAAGCGCTGGATGCAGTTATGCGGAGATCGCAAGAAGGTTGGGCCGCTCAGTCAGCGGTATTAAAACATTTGTCCTAAAATCCCACAATTATGGTCAGAGGCAACGCACAGGACGACCTAAAAAGTTGACCATACGTAATGAGCATGCTATCGTTCGAGAGGCATCAAATTCGACGAAGACGGCAGCCCAAATCATCCATGACCTTCACTTGGACGTTTGTCCAAACACAGTTTTGGGGGTGATTCGCCGTAATCCCACCACTGTGAGAAGGAAAATGAGGAAGATCCCTGGGCTGACCTTAAAGCACATCACCCAAAGACTAAAGTTCGCCAGTGAAAATTTGACCACAGATTGGGATAAGGTATGCGCCAAGAGGTTTTCGAAGGTCAAACTCTTTGACTTTTAGGTCATTTTCAGTGACGAAAAGAAGTTTAATTTAGACGGCCTAGATGGCTCCAGAAGCTATTGGCGCGACTTGTGCAAAGAGCCTCTTTGCCTTCCACGTCGAAATTTTGGTGGTGGCTCGCTCATGGTAGGCTTAAAAGGCTATTTAAACTTATCACTTTTTTCAAAGGTGTGGGGTGCGTTTTGCTCGAGTGGGAAGGTTGGCCTAGCCTTCTTAACCTCAAAGATGGACAGTAAAGATTATGTGAGGGTTTTAGCTGAGCGTGTCCAGCCGTTTTGCGCCAGCCAAAACTACGTCTATCAGCAGGATAATACCCCAATCCACTCTAGTCGTATGACTCGCCGCTGGTTTACGGACAACAACATCGCTCTGTTAGATTGGCCTGCTCGCTCGCCTGACCTCAATCCAATGGAAAACATTTGGGGTCAGCTTGTGAACAGAATCTACGCTCATAACAGGCGATTTGAAAACTACCAAGAGCTTAAGCGAGCGATAGAGGGGGCTTGGGAAGGTCTCATCCTTGAGACGCTTCAGGCGCATAGTGGCTCAATGATTAATAGAATTTCTCAATTGATTAATAGAAACGGACATGCCATTGATTACTAATTTTGTTTTTTTTTTAGTTAGTTCGTTAATAAAAAGTTTTCATATTAAAACCCGCAGTAGTTGTATACTTTTTGCGCGGCTCCAAAAATTGCCTCAAAGAAAAAAAAATTTTAAGCGTTTTAAATTTTTTATTTGTTTGATTGAAGTACCGTTTTAAAGCATTCTCTACAAGATAGGATAATTTTTGAATTAACATTATTACCAACTTCATGCCCAACTTGCCAAATCAGGGGTGGTTGTATACTTTTTGCGGGCACTGTATAATAGAAACAATACCACAAAAGGCATGGTAAAGTCAATCGCAACCAAACATAACTAATAAATTACATTAAGCTCCAAACTCTCTATTGCTATGCAAGTTCTTGACACCGGAACTCAAAAGATTTTCACTGCAATGGACTACTAAAATAAGAAAAGGTAGCAGTAACTACTAATCGAATGGCCAAGCTGCTGAAATGCGGATTGCTTTTTGGTTTCGCAAGTTCTTCGCTTGTCGAATCCCCGTCTTTCGTTTTGATATCAGATCACGTTTCATACTGCTGTTCAACCCCTTTTTTAAATCAAATCTCTAGAAATAACGTCCTGCTGCGCAAATCATGTTAGATCTTCAGCGTAAACTTTATAAACTTTCACAGCCTTTAAAATGGTTCAAGTTAAACCTTCAGAAAACACTTAGCTTGCTTGTTGTCCAAAGCTGAATCGTTTTAGTTTTAGGCGTTCTTTTAAAATCAAACTCTTTGATCTCTTAAAATTTGTACCCACTGCTTCGACCTTTTACTTTAAATTTCTTTTTAATCAAAATTTCATTTGATATCTCTAAATTTGTTATTTTATCTGGATTTTAATCAACAATTTTAACAAACTTCCACAATTTACTTACTAGCAACAAAACTGCTGCATCGTTGCGTGCCAAGTACAGAGCTAATCTTTATTGATCTCTAAGTGAGCTTGTCGGAGCAACTAGGATCATAATCAAAATAATAAATAAATCATAACTTTTCACTTTAAACTGACGGCTACTTTTTTCGAGCAACCTTATAGCCTATAAACGTGCTTCACTTGAAACTCAGCCGATTTCAAACCGGCCACAACAAAAATACTCCTAATCATTAAGAAAATATAGCAAATTTGTATTTTGTTTTTAAAACGCTCAAGAAATTTAAACGCGTACAGTCTTAGGCTAAAACTAAAAGCAACTTTAACTTTCGTACCAATATCATGGCTTTAATCCAAGTCAGACGCAAAGCCAGCATTTTAAACAAAACGCTTTATTATTTAACATTAAAACCTTGACAAATTAGCCTCCCAGTATCTCTTTTAACTGGAGCAGCGCTTTTCTCATTGTGGTAATCAACGAGCGACTTTGACTCAATCGATTAATCTTGCCATTGATGTCGCTAGTTAACAAGTTTTTTGTCGTCTTCTTTTCATTGTACTTGGTCAAGAAATCTAAAAATGTCAATAAAGATTAGCAAACAGCTTGTGAAAGCCGTCCGTGTAATTATAAAAATGAGCAAATTAAAATGATTTTAAGTCTTAATTTCAAATCGACAAGTTTTTTAATTTTTAGGGGTAAATCAGTCTAAGTTTACGTTTTAAATTACGATGTTTGCCAAATTTCATTGTAATTCTTATTGGTTTTTAACAAAAATCTGAAAGCATTAGTTGGAAATATTCGTTCTGTGCAATAGACAGCAGCATGCTTAGGCCTCTACAGGACGAGCAAGAATAAAAAGAAAAGACAGAATTATAAAGAATTTAGACGGCAAGCTGGTAAATTTAAATGCTTACTAACCAGTAAAGCAAGCTTCATGGATTCTTTGTTTGTGCAAACCAATAAAAAGAACGAATTTTGAGTTCGAACCATTCAATCATGCTTTTATCTTCTGTAATTAAAGA
Source organism: Eupristina koningsbergeri (assembly GCA_018907245.1). Classification (NCBI taxonomy): domain Eukaryota; kingdom Metazoa; phylum Arthropoda; class Insecta; order Hymenoptera; family Agaonidae; genus Eupristina; species Eupristina koningsbergeri. The sequence continues at coordinate 5,630 of JACCHV010001146.1, read as the reverse complement.
AAATGTCTCAAAGGCTTAATTTTGACGGAATTCTTCATGGAAAGTTCAAATTTAAATCTAATTTTTAGGTAATTTGTAATCAAAAAGTTCGATTGCCAGTAGAGTTTTGGATCGCATGGTAAAGCGCTAAAATTAGGCTTTAGAATGAAACTTATCGCTGCGTGTCTTTAAATACCGTATTATAGGTTAGTATAATTGTTTCAGTAAAACCCTTCTTTTGAGAGATTAAGCAGTGAAGCTTTTGCAAAGGAAGATTCTTTTTTAATCAAAAGACTTAGATGTTTAATAGGTAAAATACATTTAATTTTTTTAAATTTGCCAAATTTTAAATTTCAAAGTACGTTTACAGCAGCTTGCGCACTTGATTGGGTGGTAGCGACGGTCGTTTGAAAAAGAGCAGATTGCCAAGTGAGGTTTAGATCCAGCTGTGTGCCGTCGACTCGGATGGATGTGCGCGGCCAAGGAAGGCTGTGTTGTTTTATTCCAGTCCGCTTGCATGCAGCTAGTTAAGGGAACAGACGCCCTTTTTTCGAGTTACTGACTGATTCCTACTAGCAACAACAACCAACTTTGACAAACTTTGGGTTGTTCGTTTACAAGCTAAGTTCCTGATACACGGTAAAAAGGAGTACAAAGGCGCATTAAATATGAAGTCTTCAATTCTTCCAAGCTTTTAATCTATAGATTCCTAATGCTGTTTTTGGACTAATTTTCACAGAGACACATAGAGGGGGACATAGTGCTGCGCGAAGGTAAGGTTAGACTTTTACTTTGACTTTATCACGTAATAATTGCAAGTTTAGTACTTCAGTTTTTGCTTCTGGTTCGAGCATTTCAATATATCTCACACTTCTATTAAATTTGACAACTTTGGAATTTTTTACATTAAGATTATTTTTGTAGCAAATGGGCTAGATGGTGATGATTCGATAGTTAGTTAACCTGATGACCAATCTATTCTACTAATAATTGGCCGCAGGCTTAATTTCATCTTGGTATGGGAAATTTGTCTCACTAGGCTAGTTTAGTAGGAATAGTTTGCGTGGTTTATTAAAACTAATCAATATTACAACAAAACAGGAGGCACACTTTTATCGCAACTCATGGATAGTAATAGTTCTTAGAAAGAATCGACATTGGCAACAGATGCAGACAAGTATGTAGGAAGCGATGAGAATGAGAGAAATAGGCACGAACAGATGTGAGTTTGCAAACTGAGAATCAAGAAGTGGTTTTGTGAAAAGAAGCACCTTCCTATTATAAGGTCACCCGAACAAAGAAAATGTAAATCATGCCGCGTCCAAAACAGGCACTCAAAATAAAGGCTTGGTTCTACTCTTTCAAGAAGTCCATGTCAAAACATTGATGCTGACGCCAACATTTAAATATCTGGAATCTGAGTGATTGGCCATGAGGACTGGGCTCCATTTCCATAGACCACTGATCTAATTTTTTGTTTTTTGAATAAAATTTATTAAAAATTAATGATTTTACAAAAATTTGTTTGATTCAACAGGTTTTGTATTGCACGGATGTATTACGATATCAAGCTTCAACATCAGCAACTTGCATTGCATCAGTCGAAAATATTAAACCGATATTGGTCTCAACATAATGATTCAATATTGTGCATTATTAAAACTGCTAGTTTGCTATTCAAAAGAACTTACACGTTTCGCTGCAATAACTCATAGCTCAAACGTCCGACTCGCAACTTGTGATCATCTGTTTTGAATGCTAGATTAAAATTGACCGCAGACGTTCCTTTGCTCAGAAATTCTTCTAAAGGTGCCAACTCTATACCTTGATCTGCGGACCTAAAAGCTCGTTAAAATTAGTTTATTTTTGAGAATCAAAGGACTTCACTCCTCTCCTGTTTGAGGAAGGCGTTTTTAAGCTTTTTCGAAGGAAACAATCACAAATTTGTAAATATTGTAACAAAAGACTAAAAACTATAGCTTTGACAACTCTTACTTATAGTTTAAGCATCTGTTCACACGCTTTCGAATTTGTGAAATCTCATCGACGACATTATTGTACGACATGTAGACATGATCGGCTTCTTTTTGCAAGGCTTGCAAGTCTTTCTTTAGAAAATGGTTGCGGAAATTCGACAGCCGATTCAAATTCTTTAACTCAAGGACGAGCATTTTGGTAGCATCTGAGTTGAAAGGTTGCTTCACAATCGCTTCCCGGATCTGGCTGATGCAAAAAGTCACTTTGGTGCGGATGTCATCAGACGTCAATGCTTTGGCCATGCATTCTTCGATTTCAAAAAAGTTCTAAAATTAGATCTTCATAAACTTTGCAATATTAAAAGCTTCCTACCTTGTAGCTACTCAACTGCGACGCACCATTATTATCGTCTTCTTTTGAGTCTAACAAAGAGGCCATTATTGTAACAAAAGATTAGAGCAAAACTTAAAAAGCAACAAAAGCGCTAACGGTGAAACATGACTCAAAACACGTCAACTCTTGCTCATAGAATTGGACAGTTATTTTGGCTGTCGTTTTCTCCTATTTTCGGTCCCAGTTTCAATTAGCTTATATGCTTGTGTGCAGAGCTAAACTGCTTCTTCGACACCTCCAATCTGAACGATTTTACTCCACCAGCACAAAGTAATTGAGTTTGAATTTTGAGCTTGTTATAAGTTTAATTTTTGAAAACTTAACCGAAATAGGCTTTTGTTTTGCTTTAGAAACTTCTATGAACTTCTTAATGTACCTAAAACCGCTTCAACTCAAGAAATCAAGGAAGCTTTTTACGAACTTTCAAAGAAGGTAAACTTCAAATGTGTTTAATTATCAATTTTTTGCAGAATCATCCTGACATCTTAGGCACTGAATCAGAGTATTTCCTAGAAATTAAAGAAGCTTACGAGACACTAAAAAACGAGACAAAAAGACAAGCTTACGATTTCCGCAACGAATACGATTTCTCTTCGCCTTCTTTCGATGAAAAAATGCGAACACGACGACGCAGCTACGAGTATCAACCTGGAGAGTCGCTGTCAGAGATGGAACATGAAGCGAACTATTATGAAACTGTTGATTTAAGTGCGAAATACGGTCATTTCTACGATCCCAATTTGGAAGTTCATATGGCCAAACGCGACAGAAGACTTGTGATAGCTGCGGTGTTTTTGGTTTTAGGCATTATTGGTTTAAACATTATGTATGTCCACTATCTAATGAATGAGAAGATGACAACCAAGTAAATAAATTTCTATGTTTCTGCCCCTGTGTTGATGCACGGTTTTAATGACCAAAACTACCTACTTTGGCTTTTCTAGCTGCCTACGCACTAAAGATTCTGGCTAATTATGTAAAACAGCGATTAAACGATTTCGTCAGTCGGCCCGCTCTTAAATGTTCATTACTTTTGCGTTTTGTTAGCCGAAGAGTATTTTATTCTCAGCTCGCGTAAATCTGAATGAACTAAGTTTGTTGGTGTCGTGGGAGTGCGCTAACGGAGTAAGTTGAGCACATTTGGAAAGAAGCAAGTTTTTACTGTACAATTATTTTAGAACCAAGTTCTGTCGTTTTGCTGTTGTGGTATAAACTTAAACTCGAAAAGTTTTAAGATTGAAAGTATCTGAGACATGATGAAACAAACCAATCACTTTCGTGAATTTACGCCATTAGCTATGAGGTGCTTGACAATCTGGCGCTGAATTTCTTTTACAACAAATATCCTTCCATGTTTAAAGTAGGAGCTCATTGCAATTTCAAGATTGAAAGTTTGAATGCTGAATCCAACATCTTGTACCTGGACTTCAGGCTGCTTAATAATTAAATGCGGCAAAGAAATACTTGCTTATTGCGGTTCTCAGTTTATTAGCGACTGCGCTGTGTACTTCCGATGTATTCGTCGATTGAAAGACAGTTTAAATGAAAGTCTTAGACTTTCCTGTTGAAAGCTCGGCTGATTAAATTGTTTGTGGCTAAAACTTGTTACATTTCTTTTTATCGCTTGCATTAACCACTTTTTAGAGTCTTATGAATCTATGGAGAACAGTGGCGGCGCGGCTCTGTCGGCATAACAGTTTCCTAGGATTTCGTTGTCTTTCTACCTCGCAAAAGTGAGTCTGTTCTGTGAATGATCTTGATTACTATTTTTAGAGACTACTACAATATTTTGGGCGTCTCGAAGACAGCAACCACACAAGAGATTAAACAAGCATTTTACAATTTATCTAAAAAGGTTTGGGCTTTAAGCATACGTAAATCAAGTTTTTAAGTACCATCCCGATGTTGTAGGCTCGGACTCAACAGCGTTTTCTTGAAATAAAAGAAGCCTACGACGTTTTAAAAGATGAAGAAAAACGCAGAGCTTACGACACCGCATTCAATCAGTCATATTATGACCCATTCTGTAATCAGCGGCCCTATTCAAGCTTTTCGCGTAATCCATATAAAACTGTTCGCCGCACTTACGAGTATCGTTCTAGTCATCATTACAACCAGGACGAAATCGACCGAGCAAGTCGCTGAAGCACAAAATTTGATTTTTGTTCAGATCTGGAAGCAGTTTCAAAAGCAGATGAAGAACAGGCTGGATGCAGAGTACGACGCAGAGCTGAGACGACGAGTCCAACAGAAGAACTACAACGACTTTGTAAACAAACGCATGTATCGTTGGCAAGAGTACGCGCCCCAAGTAACACCGAACTCGTAAGTTGCTTAGCCGGCGGTTTTTAAAACACTGACTTCATCTTGCTTCTCGTGATCCGTTCCAAAAACACCCCAAGTCGAACGAGCTGGAACCTGTTCAACAGAATCGTTCTCTTATATTTTGTCATCTTCTTTATCGTCGCCATTTTTAGAGTTGTGCTTCAGCCGATGTAATTTTTTTCAGAATTTTAACTCGAGCATTTCTAGGGACCATATCAAAGACAAAGTTGTGTTTACTAAAGAAAAGTCTAACACCAACGATGAGTTCAACTCTACAGAGCGACTTCGACGCATGGTTGAGACGCCGCCCACGAGCATTGAGTCGAAGCAACATTCGCCACTTGACTCAAGTTACCCATATGGTTTTCCTGCGCTTGAGCACAAAGACTGATTAGGATTATTTTGTGTATATAAATTTTACTTGGAAATCGACCGTTTGACCGACAATTTAGTTTTTACGACTAGTTCTATCTAATCGCAGATTCTGCAGATAGGTCTTTAGTTGAAAAGTAAAGACCAAATCTAAGGGTGAAGTCTCACTAACTCGAATTGCTTTAGAACTACCGTTTTCAACAACCAGGTTCCCACAACATTTGATTTCGTTGCTAGCCGCGTGTTGGCGATTCGCTTTAACAAGTTTTATTTTGTCAAATCGCGTTAAATTCCAGCTTGAATTGATTCTAAATCGTTACAATGGCCACCGAAGTGCTAGGAGTATCGAATCGCGAAGAGGACCGAATGAACAACGAGCCTTCAATGAGCAGCAAAAGCATCGTCGGTCTCATCATTCCGCCACCGGACATCCGAAGTATGTTTTTGGTATTTGTCATTCAGCCTCTTTTTAGCTATCGTCGAAAAAACAGCGCAGTTTGTGGCTCGCAACGGCATTGAGTTCGAAAACAAAATCAAAGAGAAGGTAGATCTTATATTCGAATTTCCCAGATAATCTACAATTT
>JACCHV010001139.1:0-13003 GCA_018907245.1 Eupristina koningsbergeri | reverse complement strand
TCCTACCTATTGTAAAATTTTACCGGTCGTTGAAAAAAAAATTCAAAATTGTTTTGTTCAAAAAGGGATTTCTCCACTAAAAAAATGGAGAGGAAGAGGGAAGGAAGGGAGGAAAATCATGATATCTACGCACAAACTTCAATTATATATGCTAAGTTTCTATCCCGCGACTCGTACATTACGACTTTGAAAGGTATGCTCGCCGTTTCGATATGATGTTACAGTGCTTTCGGAGCGGCATCCCATGACTGTCTAGACTTTTGGACATCAGAAATCTGCTCTCTTTTATGAAAAAGTTTTTTGAAAACCTGAAAGTTTGGCTGGATCGAACGTAGGATACACCTTTGTGACGCAAGTGTTCGCTCAGCAAAGTTTTCCAGCCAAAAACTAGAACACTTGCGAATGGAAAAGCGTTGCAACCTGAGGAGGCATCTTTTCAAATGTGTTGCTTCTTAGCTATTCGCTCTTGAGGAGCAGCCATCCTGAGGAGCTTGCTCTTCTTGTACAGCTAAACTCTGCCTTGAAAGCCTAGTCCTCGACCTACTGTTGCCTCTTCTGCTCAGCCAGCTTTCTGAATTTCGCACAACTGCCCTTCGCAATCCTATTTTCTCAACGCTTTCATGCAATCCCGATTATTGTTTGTCTGCAATTTGACGTTTTTAATTATTATTTGAAAAAAACCAGGTCGTTAGCATTCCCCTCCCGAACAATTTTTCCATTATTTAAGCCGCTGAAGTCTCCAATTATAGAGAAGTGGCGGCTTTAAATTTCGACTTTTACCAGCAAACAATACCGTAGCTGTAAGCTTTATTCTTCCAACTAATCTTTCTTACCCTTCGCAAGCAACCTTTTTCTCGTCTTAAGCACATACCTCTTGCCTCCCCGGAGTCAGTGTTGCCTGTTTTCAAAGGTGATTCTTTCCACTCTACAGTCCATCTTCTTTGCAAAATAACTGCCAAAATGTTGGGGCTTTTGGAAGTTAACTTTCGCAGCGACTCCGAGCTCTACCATCAAAAGCAATTCACTTTCACGCAAACACAGCCCCGCCACTCCTTTTGCTGTGCTCCTCTTGCCGCTCTGGCGTTCTAACTCAGTACACCAAGCAGCGACTCTCGCAGTCCCGTCGCTTCGGAAAACTCAGTTTTACAAAAATAAAATGCTTTAGACAAGCGCACAGGCAGGCAGAAAGACAAACAAGCGTTTATATGAGTCGATATAGTTTACTGGGAAACATCATCTGCAACTAATGCAAGACATTTATTCTTGACTCTTTCAGTCTTAATTACGGACAAAAGCCTAGCCTGGCTAATCTTTCGAAGAGCACAAAGAAAAATGAACAGATGTCGTTGACCATTGCTGTTCGTAGCAGTGTGGCTCTTGCTTCTTATATCTAGCCCCAATCCCCCTCGCTTGTGTGCAAAAACTGCAGAAAATACGTTGTGACATCATCAATCGGAGAGGAAGGGGGATTGTATTTTTGGAAATTACGATTTCAAAACATCGAGAAAACGGCGATTCGCGGGCTTCATTTGGGAAACAAGTCGCCAAAAGTTGAGGAAAGAGGCTCGCGCTGGTAAAAAGCAAAACTCACTGGGGCTTAGCGCCTCAGAGGTCAAAAATGCCAATTGCGCGAATTGGAAGAAGGCTAAAATTGTTCGTTCTCGGCCTGACTACTTGTTCTGATGATTGAAAAGATAGTGGGGGTTGCAAGTAAACAAATGCAGATTGTGTGCGCATAGCTCTCAAACAACTTGCTGATCGACAGTCCCGAAGCGCAAACACTGCGGCTTCCAGTTATTTTGGGAACGCACGTGTCGATTCCCGGAGCCCGTCTATTTGTTGTTGTACAGGTTTAAGCATGTGCAAACGCTTTTTTTAAACCTTACACTACCAGCCAAGATTGTGGCTGACAATGACATGCGTTCAGAGTCTTTGAAACCTTCAAGTCATGCAATCTCTTAATTCAAGTTTGCAGTCAAAGCCGGCCAGAGCCGAGTATAAAATGCGTCGATTTTGTTCCAGATTCAGTGTTGTCCGGGGCAATCTGGTCAATTGTTTTTAAAGCACATTCAACTGCAATTCAAGAAGGTTCTATCTTGGTCTGGTAGTCATGGCACCTAATGCACTCCAGCGACCGACAATTGTGGTCAGCAAGCACAATCTTTCAAGAGAAATATGATCAGTCTCACCTTTCTTGAAAATAGCTTCTTCTACATTGGACTCCTTGTTCTGCAGAAACAACGATCAAATTAATAACTTTTCCAAATTTGTACCACTTCTCTACTAATTAACCTAAAAACTAATCTTTGCTGCTTCAAAACCAAACAATTAGTTTTAGAATTTAATAAATTCAAGCAACACAATGGTGGATTTGAGTTAGCAATTAGAAGCCAGCACCGACACTATTCAAGACCCGATCTTCGGGCAAATGAGTTGGGGTCGGCTGGACAACCGTTGCTAGGGCAGTTCCCGTCGCCACTGACGTTGGCTGTCGACACAAAGTCTAGTCGGAATCTGGCAGGCTCAAGGATTAGGTTTTTGACCGCTGCAAATTTAATGCTACTATTACCTGCGAATTAGCTCTAGTCGTTCAAAAAGTTAAACGTTCAGGTTAGTTGAATTTGAGTCGCTAGGCTGCTTAGCCTGTGACTGATTTTATCAGAAGCTTTGCGGTTGGCTTTCGCGTTTCCTCGAAAATTGCGTGCAAACCGGCGGGTTGGAGCAGCTAAAAGCTGCTAAACCGAGTCGCAAAGCCGACAAGATTTGATTCAATCGCACTTAAACGTCCGAGTCGGCGCAATTATTTGATTAGGTTGAGGTGTAACTTGTCCCCGAGATCAGAAAACAGGTTGACGTGTGATTGCAAGTTTGAGTTGATTGAGGGGCAAGTGACCTTGGGACTTTCGACTTTGTAGATAATGCGCCAAATCCACTGCGGACTTCGAGCTTGCCCCCAGAAGGCCATTGCTTTCTTGTTGCAGTGAAGTTGCAGTCTGGTTACCTCTGTCTTCAGTCGACATCCTCACCTGTTGCTTCTCGGGAATGCCAAGTGATGAGTCAAGTTGGAGCAGTACTGTTGAGCATTCACCCGGAGTGTTGCGACCTGTTGTCACTGGTCGACAACACTGAACTGGAAAGCTCTGATTTTGTAGGTGCAGTCTGCCTCTCAATCGTTGCCGGATTATTATTGTGTAATCGGGAGGAGGGGTGGGAGGGGGAGGGAAGGTGCGCATGAGTAACGAAATGAAGGGCACGGCGGGAGCTCACATTTAGGGGGTTCAGTTTGGATTTTATGTGGGGATTTAAATTGTGTTGTTTGCAACTTGTTGCTGGTGATGATCGCCGTCTGGAATGTGCACAATTGAGCGCTTGTCGAAAGGAAGAAGAGTGGTTATCAATGAGAGTCTATGCATTTAATGGACACTCCGCTTCTCGACTCAATCAGAGGCAACAACAAGCACTCAGATTCTAGACCTTTCGTTGCCGATTCGGGCCCACTTACAAAATAAAATTCTCACAATTTTAACACTTGGCTCGGAATTGTTTGAGTAAGAAAGTCGACTATAATGTTTCAATCATGCCTTTGAATAATGTTAGTCATATTGCTGATGTGAAGCCATAATTCTTCAGCTTTCCACGAAATGTGCGTATCATATCCGGTAACTAAAAATGCGATTCCGACGGGTTCTTTTTAACGCCTCAGTCAAACAATTTCTGGAAGTGCTTTGTTTTGAAAGATTTTGCAAAGGTAAACTTTGTTTAAGATAAAGTACACAATAACTTGGTGTGATAATTAATTACTGCAGGCCGCACTTTAGTTTTTATTAATTATCGCAATCTGTAATTTCTCAAAACTACATTCGTTTCGTCAAGCCAAAGCGCTCAACTCTGGCTGCCCCCTTGACTCCACTTAATTCGGTTGGTCCCAAATTGTTTCCTAGGCAGTGTTCACTTCTTTATACTAATCTTGTTTTAGTAAGAACAAACGGAACTTTTTTTTACCTGAATCAGTCGCCTTCATCATGGCTGACCGATTTTTACATGCTTCGTATGCATTTCATTTAGCAGTTTGGATGCTCTGTTTGCGCTATTGCGGACTTTTGAGTGCACCTGCAGCCGCGATTTCACAATGTTGCGTCCTGATCATCAACTTGAGAGAAGGCGGTATTCTCGGATCGAGTGAAAGTTTCCAAAAACCTCAAACCTTGAACTCCTTATTCGATTAGTTGAAAAGGAAATGCAGAAACCCTCCAGGTACTTATCAGTCTGCGGTGACGATAGATTGTCGGCTATTATTTGCATGCAAATCCTTATGACTCACAAGACAAGCAAACATTGCAATGCTGATCGCAGTCGAGTTTTATATTTTCACGTTGTCGATGGGTTAGGTCTTTTGGCTGGGGTTGAAGTGACACTCTTTGCACACGTCAAACTTATGCTTTAATGCGGTTCCAGCCGAACATAAAGCTCAATCTAAATGTAGGTTAGAGTGGCACAGGAATCACTTGTTTTCGGACCCGAAACAGGCAGAACGGCGCACCTCGACAATTAGTCGCCAATCGGAAATTCTCAGTTGATTGTCCTGCATTCTTCACAAAATGGGTTCTGCGCTCGTCATTGAAGCAGCAGCGTGCAGAACCTTCAAATTGAGTTTTTTGCACTCGATTGTCAAGAAACTATTTGCATTCGCTCCTTGAATAGAAGGAAATTGCAGGTAAGTTGCGGGTCTTGCGTGCTTAAATAGACCCTTCCATTGTCCATCGATCAGGATTTTGTTTGTTCGGCCAATTTACAAGATTATTTGCATGTAACTTGATAAAACTGATTTGGCCGACTTTAAACAAACTAGGAAATCGAGGTAAATGAAATTCATAGAGCACTAATTTGTCAAAGGCGACTTGCACCTATTTATTCTCTGACCGCAACTAAACAGTGGTTTCACATTTGCACGGAAGGGGGCATAATTATTCCAGTTGATTGCGCGCTCTTGATCCTCTTGCGTAGGGCCAGTCAAAAAATGAAACGTTTTACGAACTGTTCAAGAACAAGATCCACACGGTTTGGTGACGACAGCGATTGTCAACACTGGCACAGTTTTTAATGCTCACTTGCCTGTCTACGAGGCTGGTTTATCAATTGGCTCGCTTTTTGATGATGTTCAACCGCTGATTATTCTCGCTTCGAGTAGTGCATTCGCTATTCGAAAAGTCTATTCTTAAGGGTATTATTTCGACTTGAGCCGCACGTTTCGGCCAATTTTATCTATCTCTAAACATTGGATTTTAACGTCTCTTTAACTACTAACCGATCCACACCTGACTTTGCTGGACAATCAAAGCGTGGTTTCATGTAAGTGCTACGTTGGACTGTTCGGATCGTAGCACCATTTGAAGCTGCAATTTGATCGGCAAACTTTGTCCGACCATCGGGTATGTTGTTTCCACATTTCGAACGCTCCATAAACAAAGTCCACTTTTGCCATCAAGCGGCGAGTCTGCCTGATGCCAAAAGCTGGTGCTGCGTTTGTTGCTAAGTGTGAACTATATTTGCTTTATACTGTCCTAATTACTGCTTTAAACCGCAACAGCCAAGGTGGTACTATCGAGTCTAGCTTTTGGGCGCACTCGACTATTTCCTATTTTTCAACACCCAGTAATAGAATAACGCTTGTTCTGATCAAGTTGCTATAGACGAAAGTACAAGCACTGTTTGGGCCAAATTGAACTAAACGTTTGTGATTGTTTTTACAGAAACGTGCTGTTGAAACAGTTGATAAAAGAGGTTAGTTTTCACAAAATTACTTATTCATTCTGGCTGATATCGACCTAATAGTTTGTTGATCGCGACGCAAGTTTGATAAAAAGTTTTAACTACGGACAGAGCACCAACCAACACTATTGCCTCGACTCTCTACAATGGGTCTTTAAGCTTGTCACATTGGACTTTTGTTAAGGATCGTTTGAGTCGCCTATTACACCAGAAAAAGGTGCTACTGATGCGCCGATTAGGCTTAGTGTTGGGCGAAAGACTGCACATGGAAGTCGGCGGAGTTGGGCAACAACAAGTTTGTTCTTGTGCCAAGGAGCGAATAAAGCGGAGACAGGCAAAAAGCATCCATGATTCACAGCCGGAACGGCAGTCTCAAGAAAGCCGAAACACACGATACACATCTGCGTATCCTTGAACCCGGTGCAAATTTTGACAACAAGTATCGAAGCGTGAATACAAGTGTAAATTTTGGTAGCAATTCCAAGAAACGGTTCAAACGATGCGACAGTTGGCCAACAAATAGGACCTACTTCTTGATTTGTTTTAGGCAGACAATAGTTCGAGGCTCTGTGGCCAGTAAGAAGCAACTAATCAAATTTTCATGAGTGCAACTCTTTTCTTTCTCGTTGCCGCTGGTTTTTGGAGTTTTACTTAAATGATAATAATTCTTCACTTGTTGCCTGAACAAGGCTATGCATTCTTAGGTTCAAAGTTTTGTCTGGCAGTGTCTTATTGTTGAAACTTAGTCTGTACTGGCGTTCCAGGCCGGAGTCCGATTTCCGCACGTTTTGGCGCGAAACCCGATCGAGCATTGTCTGCACAAGGGCGCAGGCTCCTACAAAAAGTCAACGACCTGCGTTTTGGGTATTGTTGTCGTCCAAACTTGCCTCTAAAAGTCTGTATTAGTAATTTTAAACGCAAATTCCCATTGTTCCTTTCATGTCTAAATCCGCGCAAAAAACGATCGCTTTGGGAGAAAAGCGGACTCGATACCGAGTAAAATCCCTGGTAAATGGGTAGAAACTAAACACAGCTGTCCAATCTGACATGGGCTCAGAAGTTCGAGCTCTGGGACAGAAGCCATTCGAAGCGTATGCGGCAAAGGCTTTCGCATTTTACATCTCATCGACTTTCACTGAAAATAACCTATGCTAGCTGGGACTTGCGTGTTCTTCGAATGTCGGCTCTACCTTTATTTTTCCACGCTTCTCAACTTGGTTTTACCTGTCCCTCTCATGCAGTCGTAATTTCGATCGCCCGATGCACAGAATTGATTTATACTGAGCAACAACACTTCCAATAATAGCACCCTGTTTTGTATATTAGGAGCAGGTTTGCAAAGTTTTGAACAAAAACGGATCTGATCGATTCTGGAAAATTAGTTTTTTGAAACTGCTCAAAAACTAGACGACTCCAAAGCCTCACGGCCTGCTCGGCCTAACACAAATTCAAGTTAAAAGTTGTAAGATTTTATGTACAGTTTAAACAGTCTCCAGTTCTTTTCAACTCTTCTTAGCCGAGGCAGTTAAAACAATATTGATGTTTGCACAATGTACGAGGGGAACATAGCCATTAATATCATTTTGAAAATAGCCTTCAATCCTTCCCAAAAATGCCCGCTCAACTTTGCCCCAGCCTCGTCAAACACTTGAAGCTAAGTTTGGTCCTTTCACAACCAGATTCAAAACAGAAAGCTTCTCTTACTGCCGCTTTTGTTTCTCAAACTAATTTTGTTTCTTGCTGAAATTAGTTCAACCTGTTTTATGGATCGTGTCTCACGCCCAAGTATTTGTTTTATGGTCCCTGTTTATAATCCCGGCAAAATCTCAGCTAAAGTTTTAAATACGTTTATTCCCATTCAAATCTTTCAAAATCATATCTGTACTTTCAACCATTCGCCTACTGTGTGTGCATCTTTTCATTCGCATACTCCATCTCTTTCTGCTGACACTACTTAGAAATTCCGTTCAGCGTTGAAAACCCGCTTCGTAGCAATTGTTCCGTCTAGCAAGCCAAAAGAAATCCCCAAGGCTAGTCCTTAATGTTTCAAGTCTCTGCACTAGTCGTTGAGCCACGCTTGTTTGCTGTTAAACTGTCTGGTCCAGACAATTTTCATTAAAAAATAATTTTAAATTTTTTAAAATTTTGCAGCTTATTTTTGAGGTTTTGTTGACATAGAAAATCTAATTGCCTACAAAATGCTTCTCCCCTCTCTACTTAAGCTTAGGAACATGGGCCTCCAGGAGAGAAACAACCCCAAAGGGTGTCGAACTGTCTACTGTCACTAGCGGCAGCGACTTCATATGTTGACAGATGTGCTGTTGCATTGAAGAAGTTGCACTAGACCTAGCTGTAATGGGGTAATGCCCATTTGCTGGCTCGCGCACATTCACGTGGTCTGACTGTTCACAGTCAGGTTCAAACATGCTTTACAAATTTTTTTCTCGAGTGAACGTCGTTATTACCTAACCAAGCATATCCTCCGCAAGCTAACTTTGCTTTTCATGCAAATCGCGAACAACTGGACTGCTTTCCAGTAGCAAAGACAACTACGTTCTTTTTCCGCTTTATTTTTTAACTATTCATTTTTCTTAATTTTATCAACTGATGTCGTTGCAAGTACAAAAACATACTTGACTCAATAGCTACTAAATAGAAGACGCTCAGCGACAGTCTTGTCGTCGGTACATTAGATGTCTGCTCGACTCAATCACACTATTCTGTTTAATCTACTTCCAAGAGAATTTATCTAAAGTAAAACTCAGCGTTCTTATAACTTCTAAGGTAAGAGAAGCAAGGCACAGATACGCTTAAACTATGATTCACACTTATTCGCTGCAAGGGAAGATAAAACATGAAAGATCTTAGGTACAAGCAACAGTTGTCACCTACATCAGTCGAACGCTAAGCAAGATAGCCAAGGAAGTTTGGTACATTGCAGATGGGATCATTCAAACAATGCTGAAACTTGGAGACAATACGATGCTAAGAACTAGACTAGTGTGCGTTGCGCACGTAGAACGTGATGGAGAGAGAGGCACGAAGCGTTCTTGAAAAACTTGGAACCAACAATGACAAGCAATCGTACTCAAAATCTCGGGGTTAGCGAATTCAACATAGTGATAGAACAAACGCAAGCAGATGAGTTTGTAGAAGACGAGTTTGGTTTAGACGAAAGAAACGCCCAAACAAATCTAGTAAAACTTTTCGAAGCTATTAGATCACTCGTCCCAAGTATTCTAGAAAAACGAAGACAATAGACCTAGGAAGCATTTGATGAGTAAGCTTAGAACAAAATTGACTACAGCTTAGTCAAAAGCCGAACATCCAGAAAACAGCAGTGTCGTTTGAAAATGCAAAGCAGATTGCAGTTGACCGTGATATGCGTGCAACTGTTGAGTTATCGAATTCTAATTAATGTTGAACAACAAAGTCTTGATAGCCATTTCTGACCTAAAATCTTTCTTAGCCTCGAATTGGTACGACGTTTTGAAATACTTGATTAAAGGCAGTACACGAAGGATGATCGACTAAGCCAAAATTCATAAACCTTGAAAGATATTCAAAACCAGTTCAAAAATTGGTCTTGTATACTTTCCCAACAAAATTCAAATACCTTCGTTCTGACGAGTTCGAGCATAAAAAACAATGTTTTAAATCAGAGTTGGTAGCATCATAAGAAGCGCGCTAGAGAAGGAGCTAATGCCTACGAAATCTTAGACACCGCCGCAGTCGCGCAAAATTTTGGTCTGAAGTTTCAAAATTAGGTTTTTATGATTGTGTGAAGATAAGCGACTCAAGAGCCGTCGACTTGCTGATACGCTGGTCTCGAAGATCGAGTGCGGTGAAGTTGACTTGTCGAATAAAGTCTGAGGCTTGACAAGACGCCCTAATCGAGGTTGGGAGACAAAAGAGAGCGCATGCACGTGTTTGAGTGCTCGTCTGGAGAATGATTCGCATGTGTTGTTTGTGTCTGCCATAGTGTGCCTGGTTGCAGCTTGAACTCGATGATGATGTGTCTCGTTGAAGCAGACTAGTTTGAAAGCGAGTCGATTTACGAGTCCGGCTTCCACTCGCCACATCTATGACTTGAGGTAGTAAAACAAAGACAGAGCTCGATGTTGGTCCAATTATGGGCAAAGGTGCTGCCACAACGGAAACGCGCTTGCTGCGTAAAAGACGCGCTCTGGAAGCTGAGCGCTAGCTCTGCAAAGAATAGAATCGACTCGATTGCATAGCTAGCATAATGGGAAGTAAGAAGATTGCCTAATTGAAGACAAGATATTTGCTTGCTCCTGGCTTCAAAGAAATTTACGCTCCTAAGTGTCTCGCATTAGATAAATGCCTGCTCGAACATATGCATTCTTCTCTCGCAGTCAGATGACTAATCAAGCAACAAACGCGGAATTAATCAGCGATTTCTATGACCAGTTCACAGTTGCCAAGTCCGTGTGTATACCCAGAAGAGGCTTTATGACTTCTTTCCCTAAATCAAAGTATTTTTTTTTTGACATCCTGTCCGACCAACAGCACGAAACAAAGTCGTTGAACAAAGTGACTTCTATAAAGTTATATGGAGTGCGGTGAAAGCACGTTTACACCAGCGAATAGCGACTCATTTGTCAACTATTTTTAGAATACTTTAATTTTGAAATTTTGATACTGACATTGCCCTATTACGCTTGGGTGGCGAACACATTCGGCTAAAGCATCGGTCAAATATCGGCACTGACCGGAGCTTGCAACAATTTGTGTCAAAGTTGGCTTGCATTTGAAGAGATGTTCGACAGAGTTGTCTGAAATATCTCTTTAGGGAAGGGCAACCGCCCTTCCTAGGCGTATCAGTGCAGTCCAAATTGTTGTGGTAATTTTCTTCGGTATTTTGTAGAACCCACCCAATTGACCTGCTGGTAAAATTGCGAGCCGGAAAAAAAAATATAACAACAACACACTAATGTTATCGGAAATAGTACAAGCTGCGCGTGTTTTTAAAATAGAAAACTGCTTCCAGCATTTCACATGCATCGGCTTTGTGGGTTTCAACCAAGTGCTTACAAAGATGAGACGTGTCTCGCATAAACACGTTGTTGCGAGCAGTGTCTGTACCTAAGAACTCATCGCTTCAGAAACTTCTGCAGATTATATCTGGCATCCCATTTGATATCCTAATCTCCTATCTGGACTATCTAACTCAAACTAGGCCCCGCCATAATAACACGTGGCTACATCAAGCACTGGCGAGCGAGGCTCTGTAGTTTAGCAAGAGAACGCCACTATTGCCCTGGCCTGATTGCACCCCGCCACTACATGCGTGACATAATATGCGTTACGCAACCGCGATTTCGCAAGATTGGGGCATGAACGTTGCAATGATGTTAAGTGCTTCGTCGAGTTGAACGTTGTTCGAAGATGTTAGTCTCAGAGCGCAGAGGTAGACGGCAGCAGGCGAATCGTGCAACCAAGATTGGTTTTGAGCCAAAGCAAGCTGCGCGAAAGCGACAGCTGACCTAAAGCCAGAAGAATAGGAGAGCCGGGATTCCTGCTCATGCAAAAGATTACGGTTCAGCCGAACTGTTTCCGACCCGCCTAAGGGGTGAACTCCCTACTACTACTGCCGCATTTTTTTCCGTCTCAAGAGACGGCTTCGGTTTTTCATTGGCGGCCCTGAGACCTCCCGACTATACGAACAGCACGAGCGTCGTGCGCCCCGGCCGGAGCCGGTTTACGGGAAGCTACTACTTTGGGCCCACTCCACCACTCTCCCGCCCAGTCAAGCAAGCGTATAGACTACGTAGGTCATCATCGTATCATTGGGTGACCTACCCTCAACTCAAGCCCACGTGTCCTCAAAAACCGCCGACTCTTACCCTGAGCTACCTGGGGGACGTTGGTTAGTCGTGAACCCCAAACACGACGTCAAAGAGACTTAACTTTTGGTGACTTAGCAAGCTTTTACTCAGCTCTTATGTTTTTTCGCTTTAAGCGCTTGAACTGGCTTCAAAAAAGACACAGACAGTTAGACTGCTGCAATCTCTCACTACACTCTACACGCACACAAATCATAGCTGTAGCCTCATTCGTTCACATGGTGATCACACTTTTGATTCAATCAATTCGGTTTCTTTCTAAACCACTTTCTCGCTTAACGTTTTACACATGCTGCCAAAGTAGCAAGTCTGTTGGCTGCAATGACTGGCTTGTCAAGGTAGCACAACGATTGACAACGCTTGAGACTTGAGGGAAACTTTGGTCACACATACAGTACTGTGCCTGAATTACAACCACCGCTAATTAACAAGTTGAACATGGAGTCGGCAACGATGTCGATTCAAAAGTTACCCTATCTTCTAGTGAAAGACTTCATGCCCAACTTGCGAAATCAGCGAGTGGACGCATATTTATGTCACGCACTGTATAATTCAACAGCAGCATCGTGATCACGCACGTTCACGCAAACCACTACACAATCGGATTCGGATCTTCCATACAGTCTTGCGTTCTGCCAACAAGCACTTTAGCCACGTCACCAAGCACGCTATCATTATAACGCCAACGATCCAAGTCAACAATTGTGAAGTCTAGCTGCTGCAACGTAGCTGACGAGCCTGTTCGGTGAGCTGATGGCCACCTTCGCTCAGAGGCTGAATCGCGTGGTTGACTCGGATGAGTGTGCTCGACTAAGCAGGCGGTGCTCTGCGGCTGCAGCTGGTCTATAGAAACCACGCGCCCTCCTGTCGATCTACGGGCTGACATCCGCCAGTGCCAGCAGCCAATTCTGACAGTCTTTGGATGGTGTCTCCTCGAGCCAAGTCTTCGACACGGCAACAAACAAGAAAGCCGACTTTTGGCCGCTAAATAGCGTGCAGGTTCAAGAGCGTTAAAACTTGAGCCAAAAATAGAAAGCGTTGGGCGGGACTAGCACAACACTGTGCGCGAACTCCTACGCACAACAACGCTTTCTCAAGCTTGAATATGCTTCGAGACGCAGTGTGTGTAACACGAGTGCTACGAAGCTGCAAATCGTAAACCCCAGCACGCATGACCTCAATCACCTGCTTTGCTTATCCTCCAGATGTCAGAAAGCAAGTCCATCGCTTTAGAGACTCGTCGGGCGCAAGAGAAACGCTATGCCGAAACGTTGTCTGCTCCAAGACATCTTCGTAGTATGGCCAAGTTGCACGCTACAACTGCTGGCCGCAACACGCCAGCATGTCCACTTTAAACATCAAGCTTT
>JACCHV010001137.1:0-11504 GCA_018907245.1 Eupristina koningsbergeri | reverse complement strand
TATATTTATTGAACCATCACAATTGCGTCAATATCTATTCATAGGCCCAAAGGCGTCCCAGCCAACTTAAAACTCGATGGTGTTGAGGAGTCTCTAAGTCTAGAAAGCTCGGCAGAGAAGATGGGTCCTGTCCTCGAAACTTCAAAAACAGGCTTAGAAAGAGTACGCAACTTGTAATTGAATATAAACATCAAAATCTGCTTCATCCTACAACAGGCTTGCTCTGCACACCAACGTCGACGCACTTTGCTGGACTACAGGCTCAAGCTCTTGTAGACTGTGTTCAGCCGTGAGCTAAGCTTGTAGTTGCACATCTGTGCTGGATCGACTTGTTTATGTGATGGGACTAGGCTGGTGGACGCGAAGGATGTCGAAAGTTGTTGTCTTTGGGCATCAAACCTGATCGCAAAACGAGTTGACCTGCGACGAGCGCTACGTCCGTGATGTCTTGTTGCCTCTGATCAGTATACAGGGTGCTGTGGCTCCCACTTGCTCGTCGGCTTTTCAGAATGTTGAGGTTGCCAAAGCTTTGGCAAGCCATCAGTCCGTGGGTACAGTTTGTCAAAATATCCACCTGGAGTTTGCATTATGGCCGCTCTGAGGGGACAGATCATCTCGCTGTTGCTTGACCTTCGACGCAGTGTTGTCGGACAGCTTCACGGGTTGCAAGGTATTTTGTTCAAACGCTGCCTAGTTCAAATTGCACATCTTGTCTAACCAAAACCAATCCTTTTGTGTGATCGACGACACTTTGGATTTTTGGTGGCTTCTTTACACCATATTTGCGATAGAACAGCGTCTTAGAGGCCAAAGCTCTTCAGTTACTCAAACCGATTGGTGGTCATTGCCCTTCGTTGTATATTTCCGGTTTTTGCCCAAGTGAAGTCTCAATGATTCTTCTCAGTCCGTCTTTTGCAATTCCTCCTTCGTTGTTTGTAATAGCATGCTTTGGTTGATTAGCAGCATTTGAGACTGGGCGATCTTATTTCGATCGCTTCTAGGACTCGAGTAAAATTCAGCATAAACAACAAGCTCGCAGGGTGGCTGTGCCGTCTTCCCCGGAATGGCAGAAGATTGATGTAATATGTTTTGAACAAATTCGATTTGTTTGTAAAAAAGTTTTGAAAAAATTCAAATTTAGTTTGAACAAATTGAATCAATTCGAATTGCTCAAATGAGTGGATAAACGGAGTGCCCCAAATAATCGAAATTCGCTGTGAGTGCGAAGTTTTTGTGAGCGAAAACTGTGGCTAATTTCCTTAAACGAATCGACCCGGACTCGTGTTGTCGGAAAAAGGTCGCCGTTATTTCTCTTTTTTTTTTAAGTTGTTGCAATGTCTGTTTTTACCCTTGTTTTCGTGAATTTTCCTTTTAATTTCTGGTAAAAAATCAAACCAAACGAACAAAAGCAGCCAATCTTTGTAGTCGAAGAGTTTGAGTAAAATTTCCAAAAACTCAAAACTAATCTTGCCTCGTTAATGTTTGACTAAGGAAAGAGTTTTTTAATCAATTTTCCAGAAAAAAGAACTTGTTTCTTATTATAACCTTTTTTTAACCTGCTAAAATTAACCACCTCCTTTGTTTAAAGATTCACACGAACCGATGTTGTTGTACTGGGCAACAATGGCCGCAGTTCTACAAAAAAATGTCTAGAGATTTTTTTGGGTTAATTAAAAACAATAAATCTGTTTTGGTTCTCAGGAAAAATTGTTTGTGCTGATGAAAGCAGCGCGTCATAGGTTTGACAAAGGTGGTTTAAATTGCACTAGCAAAGAGATGCCTATTCGTGGCCAAAGAAGCTTAGCTCGAAGTGTCCTCACTCTGATCATCCATCAGGCGATCGTTGTGATATGCACAACGCCAGGTGTATGCTGGGGATCGCCAACGCTTGATGCACAAAACGGCGAGCCTCATAACACCAAGCGTTATTCAAGACCGCACTGGCACAAAAGAAAACCGAATCGCCCTCGAAAGAAACTGTACAGCTGAGGTCATGTACAGAAGAGAGACGGTGGCTGTACGTTCGCCAACCGTTTGAACTTTCTACCCAGAACAAGCACTTTTCAGATGCTCTTTCATTACATGAGCATCTGAGACAGTTTTTGATCTGTTGAGTACGATGTTTCTGGCGGGCCTGCTAACAGCTCTCAAACTGGATCCTACCACCGACCCAGGTGTTGCCAGTGACTTGTCGGCAAAGAGCTAGCCATGCAACACCAAGTCGTTCGCGGCTCAATAACACCGTTAGCATTGGAGTGGTCTATCATCAATTTCAAATATAACTTTATACGGTCAAAGCAGTAGAAGATTGCTTAGCTACGAGAAGAGTCTTGCTTAGCTGAACTGTGACGACGCTTGCTCTCAACATAAAAGTTACATGAGACAAAAGTTCAAGTTCAGTTGTGTACAGTCGAGCCGACCCGAGTAAGCGTACTTGGTCAAACTGACATTACTCTAGTCGGTTATAGTCAGAGTGGGTGTTGTAATTGGGCTCATAGGAATAGTGCGTCCTTGCCGTCCGACTCGAAGAGCTGGCGCCGTCAGTGAAAAAAAGCCGAGTTCAGCATCGTTCGAGTTGTTTTATGTTCGGACTGGCCTCTAAATTGAAGACGCAATGAAAATATAAGTTGATTGAATCAAAATAAGGTCCAACAGATCATCAATATCTAACGAAACTCTCTTTCATCGACAAGCCGGCCTGGTGACGTAAAATTTATTCCTCTCCCAGGCGTGACGTTTCTTTGGCATACCGGTCAGCTAGGAGCGAAACGACATGGATGCATCAGGAAATTCGGCAAACACTGATGACTGCCCTTCCTTGTTCGGCGTTTCTGCTGACGAAACACGCAGGCTGGGCAATCATCGAGACCTCAGTGTCCTCGGATCACAACCCCTTTCGTTAACACTGATCTTAGGCGGCAGACATGTCATGTCGCTCTTGATCCCTCAAGGCTGTCAAGCATGCAGGCATGACGACTAGCTGAGTCAATTTACATGCCGCAATAACATTCTCATGCTGTGCCCCAGGGCGCTTAAAATTATGCAAATTGTTCCGCACGACGGTGGCCCATGGAGACCGTATGTTGGTATAAGTTATACCTTGCAAATGTGTTGCTAGAACTATTCGCTGATGCGCCCCATTCATATGCGCTCACCCATTGAATGTGTCTGCATATGACCAAGCCGCAAGAATATGTAACATCACAAACCGTTAAACGAAACAAAGGAGATGTTTCTGGAACAAACAAAATTCGGACAACGACAGTTGGGCAAAACGCCTTGCTAAACAAAGTGTTATATGTGTTGGCTGGTGTCGTGAGCTTCGCTGGTAGCCAAGGACCTGACCCGAAGCTTCCCTAACTCACAAAAACTACAAAGCCAACTCGTTCAGGGTAGTGATATCGGGAAAGATTTTGACGAGATTTTGCGCACACTGTCACCAAACGCTCTCCTTCGTACAACACAGCTACGGACTCGCAGCGTCGGCTCTCTCAGAGCCGCACTGCCGTTCGCAACAAGTGTTCGCTCAGTGTCTGTGTGTCTGACCCGAAAGATCTCCTGCCATACACAAAGACACTCGTGCCGTTGCGCTGTCTGAACACTGGTCCCAAACTACTGTTAATGATCCAAATAAAATTAGGCATTTGGTAAAGCCCTAGATTAAACATGTTATTCATTTAAGATAAAAACAGTTCGACCACTTCTGGGGCATATAAAAGCCGTGTCCGTAGATAAATTGACGACTATTGGACGAAGTTTCTTGTTTGTTTCGAATTGTGCCATAACATGCCAAATCACGAGGGCATTAGAGGGTTGCGCAACGAGGCCGGCAGAAGTCGTTAATTAAAGAAGCCGGTCTAGCCATGTGTGTGGATTTAGTTCACCTTCATGCGGCCGCACTTGACGTACCAAAAACAAGTCCGGTGGTCGGTGGCAGTGTTGCCAAGGAGTACGAAGCAATTAAACTTGCGGTGAGCCGTCTTCAGATCTCAGATTTCACAATCTAATCACCGCTCTTCGAGTCCAGTGTCCAGAAAACATGCCAACTTGGCATTAAAACAAATCATAAAATTGTTTAGACAAGCGCGCACCACGCCAAGACGAATGTCCTGGTTGGCTTTGATTGGGACTTAAGGCACGATGAGGTCTAGATCTGCAAGTGTCGCCGCTTCATGGCTGACCTGGTTTTGAAAAAGGAGCAGACGGCTTTATTTGAAGTCGGTCGCTTGTTATTCTCCGGCCAAACATCCTATCGAATTTCTGTTTGAAACAACAATTGCCAGTTAATGTGCAACTCCTCGTAAAGTTTTTAAAAATACTTGGACCCGCCGCCTTTTTTACCATTCCCGTATCTAATTCTGTCATTAGACACTCGTCTTCTTAAATTATAGGATTAATTGAGTTCGACCGACATGCCCCACCGAAGAGGTAGACAGATCTTTGTCGTCAGAGACTAGTGCACTGGGAGGTCGGTGACACACCACTTGCAGGCCTCTGCAGAACAAAAGTGCAGGAATATGCAAATATAGACACAAAGCTCAATCATCAGAATGGCCGATCCCATGATGAGAGCGAAATCCCTCCGGCTTTTATAGAACCACACAGGCCGTAAAGCCCCGTCCCTCCACTCAGGCCGCTCGTTCGCAGCGTGGCGGTGCCCTGTACAACAAATCAATTTCGACATAATAGATGGCTGCTCAACAAATGCGATTTACGTGCAGTCTTGACCCCTCAAGGAGACTTGCACCTCCCGTGCGATACGCGAGCAAAGACCTGAACTAGCAGACGTTCGGTGGCGGCCCATAACAATGAGAGTTCAGTTGGTTGAAAGCCCAGCAAATGAATTTGTCATCCATCAGCAGTTCGAGCATTTTTGTGACCAAGAAGTGTTGCTGGAGTAAGCATGTATAACGATGGTTTATTGCTATATCTGTTATGTACAACCAGGAGCTGGCAGAGGAATCGGTGCGGTGTGAGCGACGTTTGGAAGCCAAATCACTTTTCACGAATCGTCGTGTTCCCACCTCATCGAGAATATGCTATTTCGATCTCTGCACTCGGTCAGCGCTATTGCAGACTTGCAAACTTGAACTCTGACTAAATCAACACAAACGCGACTTACACGCTGCTAGCAAGCGATGGAGCGCAGAAGCGATCTTTGGGCCGCCCAAGAAAGAAGTGGCTTGACGAATTCGCGAAGGCAGCAGGCGCTAGCCGGCAGAGGCAAACACATGGGACAGAAGCTGGTAGACTCACTTACTACACGCCTGCATTGCCCCCAGAATTAGCTGACTATTTTCGATTATGTCTGTCTGTACTTGTGGTCAATAGGTTAAAGAGAATAAATGAAACGAAATATACTGTGCATAAACAATGCTCGTGTCACGCAGCTTCTCACCTTGTGTCTGTTTCCTACTTTTGTCAGCTAGTGCAAGCCTACTCTTTCGTCTAAATTGCCGTGTCATCGGTTCTTGGTCGGTCTAAAGATCGCTTTTCCGGCGGTGTCTGCTTGAGCAACCTCTCCTTCCGTCTTGCGTCATAGATCATTCCTGCAATTTTGGTAGCATGATTTCGTTTGTGCTTTCGGTACAATGTAAATCTGTGAAAGCAGAGCGCAATCGCTTTCGCTCTGAAAGAATTACAAAGTTATGCTAGCCATGTTATTGTAAGTTTATTTAAATTTAAAAAATGGTCGCTCTGCAGACTGCTTTTTTAACTATAAGTGGGTAATAATATCGTATGTTGGATCTTGACATCGAACGGAGGCACCGACAACACTTACTAGAAGACAGACAATACGACCGCTCTCAGCACCGAGACCCGGGCGAAATGAAACTTCACGTCGCCACGACTTTCGCGCAAGCTTTCGCGGCCCCAGCATAGGCAAGGCCGCAACCATTTCGACCGGCACATCTTATTAGAGTGAACTGCACACAGCAAGTTCGAGTTCTGCTGGACGATCTCTCTTTGCAAAATGCATTTTGTTGTTTATTGAGCGGAGGAAATAAACATAATATGGTTTTATTTAGCTGCCTTGACCAAAAAATATTCCTCGGGACAGTGAGTCAGAGAGCTGCGATTTGGGTTATTAACAGATAATAGATTGTTCATGATACAATGCAAGTATTCCGAAAATAATCCATATTTTACTGTCAAGCGCTTCTATTTTCCAGTCGGCGCTTGCCATCTCGACAAGGTCATAATGCCATCGTTTCCTAAGATGACTGAGCGATCGCTCTTGCAGAGATGTTCAGTAAAGCTGTTTCTGAGTTCATCTCCTATCGCACTTTGCTCCAGTCATCCTGCTGACAAGCCTTCATCGCTTGCGTTTTCGGCACAAAGTTGCGACGTCTTTGGGTTTAATAGCTTTTTGGAGCCATACGTTGGAGTGACGGTCGCGTAGTCCAACTCCAAGCATCTGTCCCTGGATAGCTCTTCGGCACCGCGCAAATCGCAACTTTATTGACTTTGTCAATACCCTGCTTTGCAAGCGTAGAATAGCGACGGTCGGACGCATAGCTTGAAGCAGCAGTTTTTAACAGCATTGAAACGCGATGATCCGTACGCAGTTATTTGGCTTCCCAAAACATCGTCCATGCAGCACCAATCTTCTTGCCTAGTTCCTGGCTATAGTCCTTCAATATTTGAACAAATAAAGCGCAAACAAAAGTAGTTGTTGACTGTTACGGTAGAAGACTACAATTATAAGGCATCGACTTATCTTTGTCTACCATAATGCGCTAATAGAAATGAATGGTCTCGTAAAACATGACTACTATGACCATCGCTAAGCTTGGTAAGTTCAACCTCTAGTAACTCAGCAATAAACAAACCGACTGACAAAGACACACCAGAGAACAGAGCGCAAAACAACTCCAAAACTTCCGTTCGAAGACCAGCAGCCAGTTTCGACCGGTCACAAACTGCTGTAATATTTTATGCAAAAGTGGTACAGGTCAAAGGTTGATTAGAAGGTGATTTTAGTTTAGAGGCATTCAAAAAATCATAGCCAATGCCGGCGTCTTTGCATTTTACAGGTTTTTTTTCTGCTCATGCATTGGAGATCTTCGACTTGAAGAGAAGCCATCCAAAAGTAGTTTTCAGGCTGGCTGCTGTCGTCAACAAACACCGCTTTCGTAGCTTGACAGGAGAACGTGTGAATCCCATGGAGTTTTAGTGTTTTAGCTGACCGAAACGGAACAGCGCTTTGTTGCTTACATCCACCAGTGTCAACTGTGCACGCCGGTTCGAGTCCCGCTGCTATGCAAATTTCTTCTTGGAGCAGACGCCGCCGCCATCACACAATCAGGCACGTCGGTGCGCTCGGCAGCACAGCTCGTGCGACGTTCTCACGCAGACCAATCAAGCTAACTCTTCTACAACTATTCGCTCTGCAGTTTTCTGTCACGTTTTAGGACAAAAGTCTGCCTATGCTTTGCAGACTTAATAAATGGTAATGTTTTTTTATTTAAAATTCGTTTCGGAGAAAAGTGATTTCGGGGATGTTCGTTTCTCAAAAGATTAAATGTTTATAATTAACAATTATACTAAGAAATAAAAACAATTGTCGGGTTGGTCACACTCCAGACTTTGGCTGCCTGGTCGAACCCTACCAAGATCTGAGGCGTAGTCTTGCATAGGAGTAGGATGGGAAGTCATGACTGGGGGTTAACAGCCGCAAGCATCTCTTTGGTTATCTCGGGGACCGCCGCGGCCCTGAGATACATCTTGTAAGCTAATCCCATCTTCACGGAGGCTACTTCTAACAGGTAGACTGGAGCATCTCTCAGTATAGTCTTGTGGCCATTCAGCATTTGGATAAGTAGGTCTTCATACCAATTGGGTCGCAATGGTAGTTGGTCAGCGAGATTTTCCGTGACATAAGTATGATCACTTCCCCCGTCAAGAAATAGTTTAACTTCGTTGGTATAGCTGGGGTATTGGGGGTTTACCACATATACATCAACGGTCTTCAGTATAGTGGTCTTAGACATCTGAGGTGTGTCAATGGCTGCACACAACGTTGACTTTGGTTTTACTTACATGACGGGAGGAAGCGGGTCGCTAATTATCACGAAAGTTTTTCCACTTTTGGTAGGACTCGGTCCCTGCTACTTCTTAGAGGTTCCCAGTTTACTTCTTAAATCTTCCTTAGGTTGAGAGAGAGTTACGCAAATGGAGGAATGATGCTTCTGTTCGCGATGTTTGCAACATTTAGCGGAGGTACATTCCTTGACCGAGTGGTTATTGCTGAGACAATTATAACATAGCTTCTTCTTCTTGACTTCAGCTCTTCTAATTTGCGGGTCTTTGTATGCGCCGCAAAGGTAGGTAAGGTGTTCCCCGTTGCATAATGCGCATTGAATCTCCTTTGGTTTCTTCGAGATTATATTGGCATAGGTATTGCTTTTGCGCATCGCTTGGGAAGGTTTGCCGCGTGGGGAACGTTCATCTTCTAAAAGATAAGGCTGCTCCACACTTTTAATGGATAGTTCATTGTCCTTTTGTAACACTTCTTTGATGGCTTGCATCGTTTCGTTACAACTCTTCACTTGGCCCTTCACATAGATCTTCCTCTTGATATAGTGGAGAAATTCATCTTCTATTAACTGGCATAAGGTGAGATCGCAAGGATGGGGGTCTACCTGCTCCAATCGAGCAAGCATGATCTAGAGCTTGCTTCAGCCTGCATAAAGGGAGACTTTAAACTGTATGATCTCTTTTCGGAGACGATACATCACTAGAACTGGATCCGCGAATTCTTCTTTCAACAATTTAACCGCTAAGTAGTAGTCGGCATCAGTGCTACCCACCAGCGCAATGCATTCGAGCGCTCGTCCCGTTAGGTATGACCATAAATGGAAAAGTTTGACGGCTGGCCGCATTTGAGTACTCGACGCTACAGCCCCCTCAAACATTTCCCAAAAGGATGACCATTGCACTATATCTCTATCAAACGTTGGGATCGCAACTAGTCGTAGGTGTAAGGAGTCGCGTGACAACAAAGATGTTAGAGTATATATCCCTGTGGGCTCTCCTCCCTGGTTGTATCCTTTCCCATCTCCCTGTCCTAACTCGGGTACCGATAGTTTGGGGGAGATATGGGTTACCGAAGCTTGACCCGATGAAAAACACTCGCTTTTGAAAGTGTAGTCTTCTAAGGGAGCTCTCCACCGGTCAGCCATGACCTGACGAAAGATTAGCACTTGCCCTCGAATGGACTTGAGGGTGGCGTCCGCTAGCTGCGCGGCACTTGCGAGTTCACGGGACGCTTATAGGACATTTGGCTTCCCATCTTCATAAGAATCTGCTGGAATCGTCTTTAGGTAGTCGGTCCATTGCTTCTCTATACGATGGGCTCGGTGCATAACAGCGTGTAGGCGATGTCTCGTCGACATGATTGCTTCCACTAACAACTCATCTTCCCCCATGTTCTGTAGCTTACTTGGAGTCAGGAGAACACGCTTCTCTTCGTAGTCCTCACATAGCTTCAGGATAGTGTCGATACTCTTCTTAAGGTCTCGTTCGAATTCCTGCTTGTTTCTTTCACGGATTCCATAGCAGTAGCGTTAGGAAATAGCACGTAACAATAGCACTAGTCAACAAATCCACGGCCGAGGCACCAAAAAATACTGTCGTGACAATTTAAACAGTACTTTATCAATCAAAACCAAAACCGCTAAGAGCTGCTTTGGTTAAGGCAAATTTCGTAGGTGAACGTTTTTACGGTTGTAAAAGGTGTTTATTTAGCACATTGGCTGTTTTTAAGTAGTTTGCCAGGACGCTCCGCGCCATGATTCAGAGAATCTTGGCACGGCCCTGGATGATACATTAACATAACAAGGGGTCATATTAGTGTTAGGGAGGGGAAACGGACTAGCGTCCAAATTTCGTTGTAGACTTCGCGATTGTCGCGACAACAATGCAAATTATAAAAACAACATAATCTTGCATAAAATTTTAAATGCCGCTTACAATGAGTGAGATTGTATAAATTTATCTTATCAAACTTTCTGTGCTAACTTTGCTTATTGATACTACGGTTGCTTGGTCTTCAGCACTTCAATCAGTATCCTTGAGCTTGTATCATAATGCAATTAAAAAAACGTTAATTTAACGACTCTGAAAAGTAGTTTTTAAATTTGAAGACATCTTCAAAAGATAAGACCTACAAAGGATATGTTGACGTCATAGACGAAGACGTCGACTCATGGTCAAGACTTTCACAAGTTTGCTTGTGGAAGGTTTTTAAAAGCAAATAAAGGCAGTAATAATTATTTTGACCTCAGAACCAATACATCGTTTATAAATGAAAGAGTTTCGCGGCAAGAATTTGTTTTTAATTGTTAAATTTTAATGCTTAGATTATCTGTTCAAATTTAATTCGTCGTCATCATCGGCAATTTCAAAGCTGATTGTGTTTTGTGATACATGCGTAAACTCAAAAGATTCAGATACTGAGATGAAAAGCCTCCGTGAGGCCGTCAAAGTACGTAATTTACGGATGCCACTTTGTTAGTTTGGGCATTTTAAAAGATGGGAGCGACTGTCCATTCTTTGCTGCAGGTAGCTGGGATCCTCAGCAATTCGACCTGACATCTTAAACAATTATCAAAATTATTTTGCAGCATCATGGACTAATAACAGGTAACTTTTCCAATTCAAATTTTAAAACTTCTATTTCGAATTTAAGAATTATCTAAGCCAAATTATCCAATATTTAAACCAAGATTTAAGCACTGGAATGATGGAGAAACAAATAAGAGAGTCTATTGAAGAGATGATTGCATTTGAGACAAAAATAGCCAACACATTGAAAGAGGATAATGGAGATGCCTGGTCTGCTATCAGCACAACGTACGTTGAATTTCAAAATGAGTTTACTGAAGTGAGTGGTTTCACAGGTTTTTAATTCGTCTGTTTAAGATAAATATGGCCAAATTTCTTAGCAATAATCCGATATATCCAGCTGACTTGATATCTAATTTTAAATCGGATAACACGATGTATTTGATAAGGAAAGACTTGCTGTTCAAATGGGGCGTGCTTACTTAAGTGGCAGAAACGTTTGCTTGAAAAAGAGCAGATTGCGCAGTGGGGTTCAAGTCCAGCTGCGTGCAATCGCCTCGAGTGAATGTGCGGGATCGACCGAGCTGTGCTGTTTCAGCTGATTCAAGAAGACAGCACGTGCTCTGTCGACCTACGGGGTGGCGCCCGTCAGTGATAGTAACCAACCCTGACGGCCTTCGGGTTGTCTCTTCTCGAGCTGAAGTCTCTGATGCAGAAGTGAAACTAAAATAAATAAAATTGCTGTTCAAAGCAAGATAAGCTTTGTCGGGCTTACCAGTGGAACTAGTGTTATCTTATGATTAAAATCATCAAAAATACTGATGAGTTTGTTTTTTACCAACTATTTGGTCGTGCGTGCAATTCTTGTCTTTATGCCGACACTAGGTTCTAAATATGTCGCTCAGAAGACGGCGCTACTTCGAACAAGTAACTCC
>JACCHV010001135.1:0-13095 GCA_018907245.1 Eupristina koningsbergeri | reverse complement strand
GTACACTAAGGTAATTAGTATAAATACACCTTGATTTGCAGGGGCATGAATTTGATAATTTCTCTAATTCAAGAATTATCCTAGCTTGTAGAAAATTCTTGAAAACAGTATTGTAGCCAGGAGAATTTTAATTTGAAGCGTCTAAGGGATTCCTTTCGGACGTGTTTAGTTAAGTCGTAGCAGAATTCAATTAGAAGAAAGAAAGTCGCGTAGTGGAGTTCAAACTTCACTGTGTGTAGTTGTCTTGGGGTGGGTGTGCGAGACCAAGCGAAGCGGCATTCTGTTTTATTGCAGTAGGTTGCAAATGCTGCGGCTACTCGTCCGAAAGTGAACATGGTACAAGGGTGCCGTTACCTGTCGAGATAGGAGATGGCGTTCGTTAGTGACAATAGCTAACTTTAGCTAACTTTGACAGCCTTCAAATTGTTTCTCCTCGAGCTTTTAAATCCTTGATACAAAAGTAAGAAACAAAACCCTTCTCAGGAATGTTAAGTTAATGCCCAGTTGAGTTTTTAAGTTATTCATTGCAACGACAATGCCACCGACTATTAATGGTTTTTATTATTTGTTTTTATGTTAAAAATTAACTTTATACGTCAAAACGTATGATGTATTTATACTAATGTGGTAACGTAAACAATGAATCCAGTGAAAAAGTACTTATCTGCTTTAAATTTTTTATTTGCCTGACTAGAACATGGTTGTCAAGCATTCACTACGAAATAAAATAATTCTTGGATCAGAGTTATTATCAGCTTCATATTTGACTTGATATTGAACTTGCAAAGTCAGTGTGTATTTATACTAATGTATCACTAAGTGTACAACTTTGTGATGCTGTCTTTTCATGTGAACGCTGTTAGCTTCTTATTCAAGCGTGCCCTAAATATAAACTTTACAATTCGAATTCCCGACTTGCGTATCTATCAAAATAATTTCGTCATTAAAGAGCATTGTAATGTAAATATTTTCCTGCGGTCGTTATTATAATTAAAGTTGTAATCAATGAAAATATTTTGAAATATAGATTTAGATTGGCAGAACATGACATGTGAGGGCTTACAAGACTTATTCGAATCTACAGTTGCTAACGTCGTCAAATCTGAGGGAAGTCTTTACCAGCCTATTTCAATCAATTGATTATTTATAACAAGCGGATAGGCGGTAGCAACTGTTCATCACACACCAATTTGCAAAACAAACATCAAGAAAGTCTGTAAAAATTGGTGTTAAAGAAACTGAAAGATTGACGTTATGGATTTAAGAAACGTTCTGCAAATGGCGTAATAACTCAGTCATAATTATGGCAAATAAATTGAGAGATAGATTTTTGGAATGTCTTACTGAATCAGGTTCAGAGCAGCATGTTCTCAGAACAAAGCATCGAGTAGTGACTTAAGCTCCAAAAGAAGCCGATTTAAAGCACCTCAAGTATGGTTTAAACTTGTCAACTAATGTCTGCATTGGTGTTTACCAGGCTCAAACAATCGAGCATAGCCTATGAGTGGCTTTTGGCAACTTAGTGTTCCTTGTTGTAGTTTGAGCTGAACATAGATAAGCCCGATAATAGCGAAAATTTGGCAGTAGCATCTGTTTTTTTGTTTATTTATGGAACAAGACTGCTCCTGGGTCGTTGCACATGTCGTGTCTTTTGCAATTTGGTATTGCTGGTTTGATGAAATAATTGTTCTGATGGAGATGTTTTCAGTGCCTCTCATAAACGTCAGGCACATAATTAACGCAAAAGCTAGTCTTTTCTAGAATAGCTTTGAAATATTTTGGGAAACGAGTAAATTCGTTGAATTGCTTGAATTCAGTAAGTTCAGATTTACGTCTGAAGTTTCATTTTTCTGCACAATCCGTAACAACCCTAACGACTTTTTGAAGGCGAAGCTTATTTTTATTGTTATCGGTGGGGTATCCAAAATGACAACTGCTACCATTCACAACTAAATTATAAGGTGTTTTTATCGTTCTCAACAAGGCATAAATTTAAGATCTGCAAGAGGGAGGAGACAAGAATAAGTAACAGTGCAACTTTAACACTGAAGATACACTTAGTTGATACAACTAGAATGTTAACTTTAAATGTGCCAAAAAAACACGTTTACCACTTTAAAAAGCGGAATAAAACTTAATTTTTAAACAATTTGTTTACATGAGGCAGTGTACATTTCATGGCTTAGTGTAGTGGGATCTTACGTATTTGGAGAAGAGGTCGGAAAACTTTTAAAGTTGATACGGACAATTTTCGATCGATTTGCTATCTAAATTTAAGTGAACGACAATTGAGAGGCATAATTGACCGGGTGACTAGCAGCTTTTGCTTGCAAACCATACAGTAGAATCGAGTTTAACGGTGCGAGTTAGCCCAAGTTAATATGAGGAAAAACTAGCAGGACAGTATTTGATTGCGACCAACTTGATATAGCTAGTTTACACAAATAGCAAGTTTTTTTACCAACTCACAAAGTGATGTTCGCCAAACTGCATTTACGTCTTACATCTTTCCAGTTGCTATTTGAGTCTGTTTTAAAGTGGAAACATTTTTAAATTGGCAGTTAACGAAATCGTCGTGGGGAAAACTTTACCCCGTCTGAAAGCCACTCGCTGCAGTCCACCTTCGATTTTGAACGATGTAATACGGTATGTCGCGTGCAAAATCTTTGTTCTTGCAATGTAAAACATGTGGAAAACATCTAAGCAGTGTGAACTCCTTCAATAAAGTCCGAACCCGGGAAAGGGGCGGGTTTTTGGTTCATGTTTCTTGTTAGATCTATTTGGAACTATATCAATTTATTTTGAAATTGTTCCGGAGCCCGGGAAGGCCAAAACTAAAAGTTGTGGGGTGCCCCGATCTCTTGTGCGAATCAGGTTGCTTTCAAGCCACTACGGTTTCCAACAACTGAAAAAAGTAAAAACTTACATAAAAATTTATAACTACATATGGCTTTTATAGATGGAGTTTGCAAATGGCACCAAAAATTAGCAATTACAGCGGCTAAGCGATTAAGATTCAATATGAGTGCTTATATTGTTCTTAAAACAAAACAGGTTATAAGTCTGGGCTACTTTTTAAATTTTGTACTTTCATTTTAGAATTTGGAGTCAGAAGAACAAACTTTTACGTCGTCTGACTTGGCCACTGTCATGAACAAATGTCATTCTGCAAATTGGTAGGAGGACGTATTATTCTCATAAACCAGCTGCACTAGAGATAATTGTGATCAAACACTATCAGCTTTACCGCGTGCTTGTTTGAGTCAGCTGTTTGCAGCTAAGTCTCAACTTTGTTGGGAAGGCTGAATAAGGTAGTTCTTAAGTAGAAGACATCATTTTGTTGAGCTGGGAACTGGTGGGGTTGTTGTCCTACTGTTTTCCGTGAGTAGTTTTCCGTTCTGTTGTTATCTAGGGTTACTTGGCGCAATTGCCGTTATACATTATTGAATTGTTCTAATATATCGTGCAAGCTTTCACTTATTGTAGGTAAAAAAAAACAGCAACTGTTAGCAGAGTCAGGTGGTACACCCAAAGGATTGTTGCTAGTTATTATCCAAGCTTAGTTTGAAAGCCTCATATACTTTTTCGAATTCCTGTTTACAGTCTCGTGCTTCAAGCTTAACTGCAAAGAATCTGAAGCTTAATCAATTTAATCCGCGTTTCTCCGGGTAACAATTGTTAACAAATCCCTATACGTTCTATTCAAGTTTTCGTTGAAATCAATCAGAATCTCAAAGATTTCCAAGAAACTAATGATCATTGTTCGGGCGCTATTCAATAGGTAAACACAACTAATCTGCCTTGCCAAAACTCAAGAGCTGAGAAATCTCAGGAATTCTTACAATTATTGTTTGGTTCCTGCAACTGCCTTGGTACCGTTCTTACTTTGTCATGTCTTTTCGGCAAAATCATTATCATAATAGAGATTAATTTGAATCGAAAATGCTGATTCTGCAGGTTGTTTCCACAATCGGCTGCATTCAAACTAGTCGTAATAAAACAGTCCTCCACTTGCTTGGCGGCGTACGCCCATCCGATTCAGCTGCCTACAGCTGAGTTCGAATTCGACCGTTATGCGGTTCTTCTTCCTTCGAGTGAACGTTGTCACCACTTAACCAAGCACACGTCGGCTATTTCAGCTATTGCTCGGAAATCTCGTTGATAATCCAAGTTAAAAGCAATAAAACTTTAAAGTGGACATGTCGTTCAATCGTTTTGTCTACCCTTCAAGGAATAAGACGTAAGCTCTTCTGAAAACAAGACTTCCTCTGCTTGTTGATTGCTTGTAAAAGTGAGCTAGCTAAAGCTCCTTATACGACTTACAAAAGTAACAATGCTTTTATTAGTTCGCTTGTCAGTTAAGCACTGAGCGTCTTTAAAAGTCAAGGATCTGGGTAGTTGTTTAAAACTAATTACGCTTAAATTTCAAATACTATTTTTAATATAATTAGTTACTTGCTTTCGCGGAGCATTTTAGCACCGATAACTGACAACTCAAATTGGTGTGACCTGCTAGACCTTTACTTTAGCAAAGACCTCACCCCGCTACTTAATTTTAAAGCCGGCTTAATTTGCACTTAGATCTTGGATTCAAAGTTTGTGCGGCAATCAAATCATCCTTGTTTAAATGATTTTAGTTTTTTAAAGCAAAACTAACAGCTTGGCCAGCCCTTTACCTAACAGTCGATCGGAATAGTTTCTATGTTAGATTTACGACTGTGCAAGCAAATGCGGACTCAGGCCGCAAGAAATGTGAACCAAACAACATGAGGCACGCGAGTGATTGTTAACCCTCGTTTCGCGGAAGCAATACTTTTAATGTTACTACTATATTCTAAATTTGTAACTGTTTTCCCAATAGGGTTCTGCTCGTCATCAAACCCAACATTTAATTTCATGCCACTCAGCTGAGTTAAAGTAAATGTTTTAGGTTCAGATGTGTTGTGTCATGAAGTTCAGCTTACTGCCGATTCTTTTATCAACACTTTCTGGGTTTCATTCACCAGAACTGATTGGTAAGATGAAAACAATTGTTTTCAAATTTTTAGCTAATTTAAAAACGTTGGTCTTTAACACGGCAATAATCGGCTCTCAAAAGAAGTGATCTAACACTTGCTGTCGATGTTTGGAGTTGCTGCTCCATCAGAACTTAAAAACACACCAAGTAAAATTCTAGAAATTTCTGAAAAAATAAGTTTTGCAAAATAAGTGTGCAAAATCGATTCAGTAATTAGTTAAACTTTGAGATTTGGAACACGACGGAAGTTGGTGGATTTACGTCAGTGACAAGCTAGCAGTGTAGTTGTTCAGCAGCACCTTTTAATTGTTTTGAACTTTTCAAGTCAATTAGTCATAGTGGTGCAGGATTCGAACAGACAAACTGGTCGCCTAGTTAATGTGCTATTGTTTGCCAGTTAGTGCTCACCCCACAAATAGAAAGTTGTCGCTCTAGCGTTCTCCTGGTCAGTCGGCCAAAGAAAACGCATTAGAGCAGAGCAAGCATTAAGCAATGAGGCAAAAAACTTGTCGCACATCTCTTCTGTTTGGTGTTGCTGATCCAAGCATGATTTTTGCATCCGCAACGAAGTTGGCGATTGAGGGCTGATATCGTTGCTGAGAATTTCAGAATTAGAGCAGGACAAATCGTACAACTGCTTTTTACTCAAAGAAACAGAAACTGCCCATCAGACCATCGCTTGTGCTCTGCACGAAATACAGTCTTGAGCATATAGTCGATGGTAACAAAGGGTAAATATCATTCGTCGTAGCCAGTTATGATCCACCATCACCAATAATTAAGCATGACTAAACAGACGCACTGCTTGAAATATGCCTAAATAATAAGTGCATGTTATATAGAGGTGCGGGCTTATTTTATGCATTGCGCAGTTTCTATGTATAAACTAAAAAATCTCATAACTCCCGATAACAACCCCCAGTCTTTTTCACCTTTTTCACCTAAAACAGCACTGCTTCGCATTAACGCAAATAGCTCCTTTAACTTTGCAAAACGAGTATAAAGTTGGTAGTAAGTCTGATCCAACAACCACCCCATCTGGTAGCAACGTGCTTCAAAAGGGTATCTCGTCAAACAAAACAAAGCTTCTTATTTTTTGGGCTGATTTTGACGTTGCCATGTAAGTATGTATATCTTTACGCCGTTTCATGTATAAACTTTATTTCCAGTGCTTTACTATTTATTAAAATAGCTAAGTTAATGGCGTCGCCCTTGTGATCTGCAAGAATAGGGCCAACATTGATTCAACATGACTGAAAAGGGTTTCAAGGACAAGACGTCGTCAAGCTTCCAAAAGTACCTTTTAAATTGTTTACTGTCTGAAATTGCTTCTTCTCGGCGTAAATTGTGTATACAAGTTGCTTCATATGTTTTTCGCCGGATTCAGGTCAGATGAGTGGGCAAAACCGTCGCAAAGAACGATGCTATTGTTGTTAAAGCCACGACGAATCTCGCGACTTAAGTGAATCGAGGCATAATCTTGCTGATAAATGGGCTGTTGATTGGCGTGAAACAGTCGGATGTGTTCGTTTAAGATTCGAGTCTTTGAGTCCTGTGCTTCAGGTTTGGTCTTAGAATTTTTACCATCTTTGCTCTAGCAATGTTTGGATTATGGTGGATTGCCTTCAGAACAGTTCTTGCAGGAACATCCAAACCAGTTCATGGCAAGTTTGGACTGCCGACTTCGTTGAACTAGACGCTTTTTCAGCGATGGCATGCTCGGCACGTGCACTCAACTTCGTTGGTTGTTCTTTGCGTTTTTGTGACTCTATAGCGTTTGGAGCCAAAAGCTTGGACATCGCTCGTTGACCGGCCTAGTTTCCTTGCAATCTCTGCGCAACTTAAGCCAACACTGCGACACGCTTCGAGTCGGCTCTTCTTGTCTAAGATTCCACGTGGTACAATACTAAAACAACAACAAAAGGAAATAAAAAGGTAAAAACGTGTAGTTCTAGGTGCAACAATCGTTAAATGCCAAAAATTAGCCTAAGCAAAAGGTTTTCAACGCTTTAAATTTCTTATTTCTTGATTCCGAATATCGGTCACAGCATCTTCTACAAGATGGACAATTTTCAAGTCAACATCATCACCAACTCCGTGTTCAACTTGCAAAATTAGGAGGGTGCACACTAAGAAGACTGTACATGCGGATCGCATTCAGTATTTAGGCCCGAATTAGTCCGCGGCAACAGCGACTTGTACGAATAAGAAGTTGATGTGAATAATCTGATTGTTTTTGAATTAACATTTTAAATATAATTAAATCAACGTCAAAAGGTATGGATATCAGTTTAAATGCTTTTTACTTTTTGCATAGTGGAACTTGACAATAAAGATCGCGACAATGCATACGATTGGGATCGTTGTGCATTTGAAGTTGTTTACAATAAATTCTACAGTTACATCTTCTGGTTTTTTCGATACTTTTAGCTCAAATTGAAATGGGTCAACGACAATAGGAGCTATTTCGATATGAAATTGCAGTTTAATTGTAAAGATGATATCGATCGTAAATGTGG
Source organism: Eupristina koningsbergeri (assembly GCA_018907245.1). Classification (NCBI taxonomy): domain Eukaryota; kingdom Metazoa; phylum Arthropoda; class Insecta; order Hymenoptera; family Agaonidae; genus Eupristina; species Eupristina koningsbergeri. The sequence continues at coordinate 5,559 of JACCHV010001135.1, read as the reverse complement.
GCTAGATGAACGACCATCTACAAATATTTTACAGCCTCCAACAATCGTAGATGTGCATCACTAGGTACAAATTTCCTTTGTTTATGTGTCCTATAGCGATTTGTTGTAATTTCTTTTTTTTGCTTTTGTATTAGGAACTCAAGCCTTAGGAGGAAAAACTCGAAGACTATCAAAGTTTACTACTGCCGCTGGTAAGGCATGGTCCCGTAGCTTGACAGGAAGACGTGCTACTCCCGTGGGTCACCCGCATTCAAGCTTGTTGTGATGAAACGCTAGAGCTTGTTTAGTCGCTTACACCCATCCTAGGTACCTGCACACAGCCGAGCTCAAGTTCTACTATGTGAGCTCGCTCTTCTCCAAGCAAACGCCGCTACCACTCAATCGAACGCACTTTTAAAGCCAAGTTACTACACGAAAGCACTTGATTACAACGTATACAGTAATAACATTAAAGTCGCTAGTTACTAGGTCAAGTGAGAAATCGATTTTAAGAGCTCACTTTGAGCTCTCCATAAAGCATTATAATCTTCCTCATCAAAGTCGGAATGCAAGACGTATACTTGCTTTATTGAAAGTCTTCAATCCCTTTCAACTTCGACATCACTTTGGAAGTTAGACTAAAAAATACCAAACTTTTTCAATTTGTACCTAGCACTTGACCGATAGAGATTGCAACCCCCTGCAAATGCATTTAGGTTGTTGTCTTTGTTCCTGTCATCGTAGAATGAGTCTTGACCCCAACTTGATGCGTTCGTTTGTTATTTTTTTAAGGATTCTAGAAACGTCAAATTTTAATTTGGCTGTTTCCTTCAAATTCGACTAGTCAAGGTTGTGTTCGAACTAAGCCAAAATCGAGTATCGAAACAGGGCACTTACCGTCAATTCTTGTTCTACTCGATGGCGATTAGATTCAAGTGCGCCAGTTGTGCTTGCGACAGCAGCAGTACTGAGAAGTAATCACCGTAAGCAGGATTAAAAAGCAAAGACGCAACCGTTTCCTCCTTGCAGATGAAAGATATTCTAACGAGATGAGCAGAATAAGCGTGAAAAGCATTAGTAAAAGTACCGCGTACAACTGGATCCCGAGCACAGAGCTCACACGCATTTAAAACGTGATAAACTTTAGCACGTAATAGTGGGGTAAGGACTGTTTTAGCACTATAAATTCAACTTTTTACAAATTCAGTTGAAAATCTTTTAACGCAATTGCTTATTGTCTGGAATAAGCAGTTCATTACTTAAGCAATGTCGTGAACCGATTCAGGCGTTACATACTGAATACGGTCCAAAGAGATCGAAACTGGCGTTAAAAGCAGAGACTAAGTGCCAACGCGTTGCCCAACTTAGGAACTAACAAATTGCTCTAATAGCAATAGAATAACAAATTAGGCGAAAACAGAGCCTAAAACCGTGTTTGTCGGAGGAGTACAATAACATGTAAGAACAATCAAGACGGACTTCCAAGCGAAATGCAGCCTAAACCCTAATTTCGGTTGTGCGTTATTTGCATTGAGAACCAGGGATTTCCGATTGCGGCACATTGTTATCTGATGCATTCAAAACAGAGTTTGTTTTAAATAGCATACTACACGCTTGCTTGCGCAACTAGCCGTGCTTTGGAGTGTTGGAAAGAAATAATTGACGAAAGGTTGAACAATACTTGATTGAAAACTTATAGTTCCTGGTTCTCAATAAAAACAAAAAACACCTCTTTTAACAACATTTTTAAGCCAAGATGTTGTAGTCAACAAAACGACAATTGCGCGTCATTAAAACGTACTCAAGATCTACAAATTTAAATAACCTTAGTAACCACGTATATTTTTAATAAAGTGCTGCTGATTTAGCCGCGAAGTAACACTTGTAAGCGTCTATAAACAAGTAAGACATCTTCTTCTCAAATGCAATCATCTAAATCTATATAATCCAATAAATTAAATTCGGCGATTAGACACAAACTTTTGATTGGCAGTAGATTGACTCAAACTAATCGACTTCATACACCAGACATTGGATATGCAACAATGCACTTGCAGTTTTGAAAATCAATTTTTTGATTCGTAAATTAGTTAAGTTTTGGTTTAATTAGGCCCATCTTTGTTACGATCTATTAGAGAGCCTAAACGAGCACTTTGAAGACGCACGTTTTTTTAGCAGTTTATTATTAAAATTGTCCGAAAAACACTTGAACTCGTGCTTACAATTAAAATTTTATTAAAAACGCAACTATAGCATGACAGCATGAAATAACTAATAACCAAGATAATCACCATTATTTTAACCACTTGCTACTGTCCTTTAAGTTTAAGGGTATCCTGGCGATACCGTTCTGATCCTTTGAAGCGACAAATTGCGTAAGAAATTGGTGCACGTTCCGCGCGTTCTAAACCTTTGTACGCAGCCAGTGCTCCAATGCTTCAAATAAGTAGAAGCCACTTGGCGCTGTGTCTGGGCTGTACGACGAATGCTCTAAACGCCTCCATACTAGGTTTTTTATCTTCTACCGCGTGTCCTTCGATCTGTGGGAGTTCGCATTGCCGTCAAGGAAAACCATTGGAGTTCACAGTTTTGAAGAGTTTGACGCATGTTGAGTTGCCTAGAATAGGCCCTCGAGTCAACAGTCCTTCCTTGCTCGATAAGTTCCTAAGATTGGTTCACGCTGACTCCATCGCGCGCTTTTAACTTCGAAAACCATTGATAGGCAGGTGATCCAGATGCAGTTCTGACTCCTTGGACTCTGTTGATATTACCGATAGCCTCTTTGCACTATGGCCCAACCAAACTCGAATTTCAGCAGCTTTCAGAGAATGTCTCTACCTTTTTTGATTTTAGACAAAGAAGTCAAACTTTTACAAAACGACAGTTCACAAGATAACGAAGATGACTGTATAAAAAGTTTCTACTTGGGATAAGCAATTATTCAATTTTAATACAGGTCTTAAAACTTTCTCAACAGCTTAATATTTTGACGTAAATAAAGACATTAGTTACCGAAAGTGCGGTAACAGTTTTTTTTATGATTTAGCTCCCTATTGCTAAACATTTGATCTTTAAAATATTTCCAAAAACTGCGAATTACTGTCTACTTATATCAAACAAATTGGTTGGATACATCCCTTGTCAAACGTGCATCACTGATTGCTCAACCACTATCAGTTTGAAGCTTGTTTTACAATAAAAAAAAGGAGAAGCAAGAAATCCTGAAGAGGAAACGGTTGCAAAGATAGTCCTTTCCTAAGAAGGAAAGGCTATGGGAAAACAACGCGTATCCCCGTCTGCAGATTTCTGTTGTCGTGTGCTTACAAATTGGACCATTTAGCAGAACTGTGAAAAAGAAACGCGGATAAAAATAATTGAGTCTGCAATGCGCAGACTTCTAAAATCAATTTCGAGGTCGGCTTAATCGACGCTTTTATACTTAAAGTTAATGTGGCAGAGGGAGGAAAAAGGAGTGGCTAACACATCTTGTTTAAAGGATATACACTGACGGAAGTCCATCTAAAGATGATTTTGACTTCTATGTATTTTGGTTGGTTACTTGGATCTTATTAATAATGGATGCAAAGTTTCGACGCAGGAACAAGTAGATCACAGTCTTATGTCCTAATTAAAATTATCGAGTTTGCTAGAAGAAATAGGGATGAATGAGCCCGAGTGGCAAACCAGAAGGTTGAAGAATTCAAAGTTGCAGCAGAATAAAAGCAGGATTAAACGTTTAAAAGCAGCAAAGGCTCGAGAGTAAAGCGACCATTTAATCTTTCTGACCAACTACAAGCAGCGGCATTTTATGGAAATCACCGCAACGAGATGTCGATTGGCAAGTAACGTCGAAAAGTTGGTCTTTGTTTTCAGTTTTTTGTGAATTTTGCACCCTCAGCGACGTCAGCGCAGAACGTTGAGACGCATGCATATCTGCATCTTGAGATGATCCGTCTATAAATGTATATGTCCCAGCTGGGCGAATGACGTTTTACTTTCTGCAACGTGTTTCAGGCTATCGTTACCCAAAAACAAAAATGATGGGTGAGATTCGGGTGATTAAGCTGAAAAGTCAACTTATTCGAAGGCTTTTTAAGCAACAGTGCCCTTGCATCCCTCAACAGCCTCGCTGCAACGGCACAAAGATCGAAGTTTGCAATGTCGTCTGTCCCCTTTAAATCTTAAATCGCTTGTCGTCGTGCAGCTTTGTGTTCTGTCGGGAACATAAAAACAAAGATGTCTTCAAATGGAAGAACATTGATAGTCAGCTGAAGGCTTGCAACCAGCTCTGGCTCGCCATGTTTGTTCGTGGTTGCAACCGAAGGCTTTTTCGTGTAAACTCTATTTCTTCTTCTTCTATCTAGTTTAATTTTGTAATCATAGCAGAGTCCTAGCTATTATAACTGCATGTCATTGTCATGCTAACCCGTTCTAACCAAAAACACTACAGCCCTGTGTTGTCATCCACGAGAGCCACTTTTATGCACTTAGCAGTCAACTCCTCATTTCGACTGGAAACAGCACAGCTTTTCTTGTCGCACCTGCTTGAGCAAAACTCCTGCGTCTGCCCAACCTAAGCATCAATCAAACGCTAGCAGTCGATTCACTTTCCATTACTCTTTAGTCGCACTTTCACGTCTAATTCTAACAAGCATATATTTCTAATCAACACTTGCGTGCACATCACGCCTGTCATGCTTCATTTGTTAATCAGGCTTCGAATCAACTCCAAGCAGCTTTTTAGGATTTTTTTTTTTTAAAAAAACACAACCCCCCAACAAAAAACGGGGCGGGCTTTTTTTGGTTTTTTTTTTTTTTACTCGTGAGCCTCACCTTCTAGCCATGGATAATTCAAGCCATGAATCTCGTTAGCCTACTTGCAGTTTCTTAGCCTGAAAACTGACTCATTTTTAAACGTTGTAATTTTCACATTTAAAAAAAAACTTGTTGATCGAGATTTACACGGTTGGATTCAGATGGGTTTATTTTGCCCATACCAGTAGTTTTGGAAAAGTAGTTTTACAGAGCTTCTGTGAATTTTTTCGCCTCACCAGAGGACTTGGAACGTCTCGTGTAGCTAATTGAACAGCGAAATCAGCTAATGTAATTTGTGTTTAATAAGTTGATAAAGACAAGCATAGATTTTTTACAACAGATAAAGACGGAAATTAAATTTTACAGCTTAAACTTGATGATCTGTGAAAGAGTCTGCTGTTTAACGATTGGTACGCAAGAATTAAGATCCAAATTGTCTGAACTTTTCAACCAAGTCACTTGACCGTAAGCTTTGAATATAACGTCGGTAACTTGTTCTTCCTAACTGCAGAAAGTCGGGCAGCTTTAGTTTAAATGCATCGATAACTTCGTTGTACTGGGTCGACTGTTTACCAGAAACAAAACCAAATCGCCGTACCCAACCCTACTTTTAATTTTGCTAACGAAAAAAGTTTAGTCAGATTAGCTTCTCGCTGTTGTACAAGAGCATTAAATAAGTGAAGTAGAACTTTTTGACAAACAGCAAGCAAACCTACGGGAACTAGATATTGATTTTGTGCACGGTTATTATTAGGTCGTCGGATG
>JACCHV010001134.1:0-14229 GCA_018907245.1 Eupristina koningsbergeri | reverse complement strand
AAAGAATTGACTTTTTGGTAAGAACTTGTAAAAACTTGAATGCTCTTTACTTCTGAAAAATTATGACAAATTTCAAATGTTTGCGTAAACTCAAAGAACAACATAGTTTTAAAAATTACTATAATCACTTTAAAGTTTTTAGTTTGGAGAAAAGTAGGCTCAGCTTAGTTACAAAGAAGTTTATTGAAGGGGAACGGTTGAGCGATATGATCAAACTAGCTGTTTACAGTCGGCGTGAGTGAATGTGCGCAACAAAGAAAGTAAGCTCATGAATTACAGCTTGTTTGTCTGTAGCTGTGATTCACAGGAGAGCAGTACGTCCTCCTATCAACGTATGACACGACGCTACCTCATGAAAATAAAGCTAGCCTCGTTAGTCTTCGTATTATCTTATCCTCGGCTTAATTGTGAAGCCAAGGCGTAGATAAGAAACATGGCTAGAGATTAATTACGGCTATTTTTGAATCTAATCATTCGAAACATAATACGCTACGTTCTGCACTGTTAGGCACAAGCTCGCTGCGTTGTTTAATCTACTTTTTAGCTAGTCAATTAAGGCCGAATTTTGGTGACAAGGGGGTTTTTTGTCCTTGCGCTACGTTCCAAATCTTAAACATTCAAATTGAATAACATCTTTAGACAAAAACGGATTGCGCGTGCCTTGGTAAGTGTGGCCGAGAAGCGTTTGGGCTTTGGGAAAAGAGCAGATTGCGCAGTGGGGCTCGAGTATGGCTTGCGCTGCCAGTTGTCTCGAGTGGCTGTGCCGATCAAACCGCGCTGTGCTGTTTCAGCTGGTTCAAGACACATAGCACGTGCTCTGTCGGCCTGCAAGGTGGCGCCAGCCAGTCGCTAGTGGCCCAACAAAACAAACCCCCGTTTGGCGGGGGCACGACCTTCGCCTTCGGGTTGTCTGTTCCTCGGGGCTGAGAAGTGCATTGATGCAGGAGTTAAAATAAAAACGGATATTCCTGTGGTCTAAGAAACATTTTTGCTGCTGAAATTTAGATTTTATACTAAAAAAAAAGAGGGTCAAACACTATCTTTGTCATTTATTTTAAACCAGCATGACTTTAAGAATTCCTCGCCCAAGAAGTCGAACTTGAGACGAATCAAATTTACTATAATAAAAACTTTGCAACAATAAACCACACTCGAGTGTGCAAAAGGAAGAGCACGTTAAAACGGAACGTTAATTTGAAAAGTTTTAAAACATATGGAAAGGTCATAGTTTCAAACTACAGACAGACACAGAAGAATAACCTAGTCGCTATTAAAAAATTTAAACAAGCAGGTTTTCTTGGTGTATTCGTGCATCATCGATTTGACGAATCTCACAAGTGTCAACAGTTTTATTAGCAGAACGATGCAACTCGTTTGTTTTCATTTCAAAAAAAGTTGGAACATTGCACCGGTCGGTTTTTTGACATATGCTCAAAGAGTAAATGATTATTTTCAATAATGCAAGAAGACGATTTAGATCTAATGTTTCAAATCAAGTCTTCTACTCTTATTATTTACGCTCACAACTCAGCCCAACTTTCGCAACAATTTGGCCTTGCTCTTTAAATCAAAGTAACAATTTCAGCCGATCAAAGTGACAACTGTGACCGACCGCAAAAGGTACCGACTACAGCTAGGTTGACTTTTAAGACTTTCATTCTTTTAGTTGTCACGAGTTTTATCAACTAAGGTAGAGTTGACTATTCAAGGTGCTTTGCCACCTGATTGTACATTTTTACTCAAGTCGTAATTTCAGGTTAGAGTTTTTAGTGTCAAAGTCTTTGAATCTCAATTCTTGCTTGATTAAACCAACAAGAAATCAGACAAACAGCTTTAAGCAGAACAAATCTTTTTGAGGACGCACTTAGTCAAAAGTAGCAGCAACGTTTGCTCGGAGAGAAAACAAACCTCCGCGTAGTGAGATTCAAACACAGCCGTGTGCAGCTGTGTTGGCTAAAGATGCACGATTAAGTAAGTTATTTTGTTTTGTTTCAGCTAACTCAAATGCAGCTTTCCCATAGAATAGCGCGTCCTTCTATCGACCTACGAGACAGCGACCGCCAGTAACAATAGCCAACCTTGGCAGCCTTCGGGTTGTCTCTTCTCAAGCTTAAGTCCATGGTGCAGGGGTGAAATTTTTAAGAAATAAGTCTTTTCATTAGTCTATCATATACATCTGAACAAAGACTGAATCTATTCGTTAAGGCTTTATTAGCACCAGTCAGAGCAATAGTAGTTAAGCAGCTCAAGGTGTTCGTTCGGGACATGAACGGAGTTTGGTTCTAAAGTGTGTAAATGGTTTGAATGAATATGCGAAAGAAGAGGACAGCCTTTGATTAGAGCTTAGCCGCACTTCAGATATTCATAAAATAGCCCTTTTCTGCTGAACACAAGGAATGCCTACCAAGGACAGCGCCGACTTCTAAGAAACTTCGAGCTTAGGTTTTGATTTGATAATGGGAAGAACAATTCACCAGATGTTGTAAAAACAACGTTTGACACTTGAGATTAAGAGTTGAGTAATCAACGTGGGCATCTCGTTTTCTTATGAATTTATTTTTTACAAAAGGTGCTTGGGAGTCTCAAAAGCTAGAAGCAAGTTGGAGTTGGACAAAGCTGCACCAAAGCCAGCCCGAAACAAACGTCTCTTTCTTTGGCGTCACTGTTGGAACTAGACGGTGATCGTCGACTGTAAAACTTGGGCTTTCAGAGAGCGTCTTCCATTTCCAACAACAATATTTGGAGGAAGAACGTCTCGTTGTTGCGCCTTACAGACATGGTGACACCACTAGGGGGCATCTTTGCTTTTGAATTTCTTCAGAATTTTCTAGTGATAATGACGAAGGAGAAAGAACCTATTGGTCCTCGTGCAAGGAACCTTCAGCGACTGTCGAGCAAGCGATGACAGTCCCATTTTCGGTCTATGTCTGCATTGTCAAAGATAGACCCTTTTGATTCAATAAAGTGCCTGACAATCAACTTCTCGTGAATCCTCAGCTCTTGAATTATTATAAAAACCTTTAGGTGACTTCAAACTTTGTAGCCTTCGAATTGCCCATTTTATGAGGACTTTGAAATGCCGAGTCTTCTCAATTAGTTTCACAAAGTATCGACATGCCCGGTCTCACTAAGTAATCGTGCTTGTCTAGTGATCCTAAGCCTACATTTAAGATTTGGATCTTAACAAACAAACATGCATCAAACGTTAGATATACTAATACAAAGCAATTCAGTCATTGTACCCGAGATAAACAGCTGAACCTGATCTTGATCATTCTGGCAGGGCGGATTGTTTGTCTATAGGCTTAACGGCTTCTGCTGTACGGTGTATAAAACTTTCTCCATCTGTTTCAAAAAACAGCTTTAGTCTATTGATTTTAGAACCATGTTTTTTTGATTAACTAAGCTGCGATTACGTATTAACAGGCTGAGTAAGTCATCAGTCAAAAGATTCCTGAAAAAGCAAAAACAAACTCAATTAACAAACGTTGATTAGTTAATTCCTTAGAAATGGTCGTTTTTCAAAGGAAAATAATCGTTATAGACTTGTAAAAAGTAAACCTAAGAAATTTCAACAGTCCTCCTCTGAAAGTTTGAACGTTCAACCTATTAAAACAAAAAGTTCTTGACTAATCGAGAATATCCAATTCATACTTACCTAACGTTTCAAAAGCCTGAAAATGAGCGTGCGAAATCGCTTAAAATCTTTATGACCTAATAGTCCATTTAAAATTGGATGTTTTTAAGTGTCTATCGAGTTAGGTCCGAAAATAAGCTGCTGATGTGAAAGAATAAAAGCGATGCGGAACTGAATATGCCCCGGTGTCTCGAAACGCGAACATGCAAGTTTTTTCGAAGCTTTCGTTTTTCTATTATGCACAAGCAAGAGCATGCACGCTAGTGACTCGACTTCTAAGACACTGGTGACCAAACTAAACGGCTCGTCTTTATCTGCTCGACTTTTTGATAGATTTGGTTAGAGAATCGGTATGGTTTAACATGGTCATTTCTCATTTTTATAATTTTACTTTTTTTAGGCGTTTCTCAAAACCGCTTTAATAAAATTTAAATGTGCTTCGATTTTTTATGCATATGATGACAACTTGAAGGTGGTCAGGGCAAAAACCAGCTGTGAAGCCATGCAGTAACAACCAAGACATTGACACAAAGCGGGAACGGTTAGACAATCAGGTATTTTTTAAAATTTTACTCCTGCATCAGGGACTTCAGCCTGAGGAGAGACAGTCCGAAGTCTGACGAGGCTGGCTACGATCACTGGGGAGCACCATCCCGTAGGTCGACAGAGCATGTGCTGTCTTTTTGAGCTAGCTGAAACGAAACAGTACAGCTCGCTCGGGACAATTGTACGTAGCTGGGCTTAAACCCCACTACTTAAATTGCTCTTTTTCAAGCGAACGCTTTTGCCACTCAATTAAGCACGGTCTTATTTCTCTCATAGTGACAAAACAATAATTGGTGACATTGCCATTGTGATTAATTACTTGAAAAGTCCAGCTTGGCATTGATTTGGTACCACTGGAAAGGGTTTTTAATTTACAAAACTGCGTTATTATCAAAGATTGCTGAAAAACAAGTTTTTAATAAAAAGAAAAATGTAAAGCGTTTAAAGTTATGACCAACTTTATACCCATAAAATTATGAGGTATTTGTATTAATGTGGAGCAATATAGTACATTGTGATGCATAACCTCAAATACACCCCTAATCTTACAAGTTGAGCATAAAATTGGTAATAATGTCAATTCGGAAACTATCCTGTCTTGTAAAGAACGCTTTGAAACAATATTCTTTGTGCCAAACAAACAAAATTACTTACAGCACTAAAAATAAATGCTTAGTATCAAAACATGTATAGGTGTGTATAGAAGTAAAAGACCGCTACAAATTAGCCTAAGAGAAAAATTTTAGGCATTTAAAATTTGTTTGATTGAAATATCATTTTTAAGCATATTATGTATAAGATGCAATAGTTTTTGAATTAACATTATTACTAACTTGATACTCAACTTGCAAAGTTATCAGAGGCAAAAGAAAGGTTAAGACGTGCTTAGTTAAATAATGGGAGCGCTCACTTGAAAGTGAGTAAAGTGCATAGTAGGGTTCAAACCCAACTGCATGTGGTTGTCTCGATTGAAGCGCGTGACCAAGCAAGCTGTGCTATTTTGTCTCAATTGGCTTGCGCGCAGCTGCTTCAGGAAAACAGCACGTTCTTTGTCGACTTACAGGATGGCGCTCCCCAGTGACAGTAGTCCACTCTAGCGGCCTTTGAGTAGTTGTCTTTCCTTGGGCTAATTCCTAAACTAAATTTTTTTTTTTGTAAGTGTAAAACATTTTTCAAAGTGAAAATTGGCGATTAATGCTGAATTTTCCGTGTAGAAATTTAGCTACGAAAAATGTGATTAGAATAGTCGAGTGTGACCAGAAAAGTGAGCATGGTTTTGGGTTGAAATTTGAACGTAAGGACAAGGATGTAAACAAAAACAAAGATGTTAATATATCGATTGAATATGTGGATCTTTTTTAATGCTTTAAGTTTGTTGTATTTAAAACGCTTCTTTTAATTGTAAACTCTTTATTGTTAAGAAAAATCGTCTACAAGATGTGTCAAGGTTGGCTATTGCCACTGCTAGGTGTCACTTCGTAAATTGAAAGGAAAACGTACTGCTTATAAATCAGATGGAATAAAGCTACCTGTGCTTTATAACTACCAATTTTACCGCTCGTTCACGCAGGCCAGCTATATGCAACTAGATTCGAATCCATTACACGATTAACTCAAGCGAACGTAACCAATTACTTAGCCAGCGTGCTTTTTTACGCAAGTTGAACTATCCATTTGAGAAGGAAGTATCAGAGAGCATTTCAAAAGCGCTTGAAATTGATTCACTGATCAATGCTGAATGTCGTGGTTAAAAAAATTATTTCGAATAAGAAAAACCTTTTTAACAATTTTTGCCAATTTCATCTTGTAAACTTTAACCAAGTGTGGTAAACAGTTAGAAGACAAAGCTGGCTTCAAATCTAAAAAAAGTTGTGTTTAGGCCAAATTTAAAAATCGGTTTTTATCTTTTCTATAGAAACTATTTTGTTTATGAAAATATTCATATAACACTTCCAAAAAACAACAAAAAGCCATTTGCGGCAACAACTCCTTGGTCAGTAAAATATTAATATTTAAAAAATTCAAATTTCAGATCAGAGATGAAATTTTTTAAAGTTTTGTTTTTCTATTTCTTATGAAACAAACGGAAAAATGCTGTATCTTTACTTAAAACAAAGCCGAAAAACTTTCCATGTTCACCAAAAATTTTTACTTTTTTGCTCATGTGCGTTGAGCCTTTTTATTTCAAATTATGATTCTATAAACTAACCTAGTAAAGCACTGAGATACAATTTTGTTGCGGTTCTACATAGTAAAAAAAAACAACAAAATCTTTAATAGGAGTACTAACATTATTATCCGTGCGAACATCCGTAGGGGGTACAAATTTAATTCTAAACATTTATACCAGCATAATGTAATATTGAACAAAAGTCACTTATATTGTTCATTATTACCCTGCTAGGGTCTATAAATTTAAAATCTTGACAATATAATCAAATAAATGTTTGAATTTATGTTTTAAATTATGCTTTATTTTAAAAATTTACAGTCATGCTAGAAGAGACCGAATTTTATAAGAGCAAATGACTAATTTAGATCGCTTGAAGTAGCGCGATCAAAGATTATTTTAAGAGATGATACAATAAAGGAAGAAGCCGTGCGAAAGAACAGCAACGAACTTGAATCAATATTAGAGAGGCTGTCCAGCACTACATTCAATTGATTACTTTAAAATTATGATTATATTTACTGAAATTTTAAATTTTACCTCGAAAATTCAATAAACATGCTCTAACTTATCATCGACTGCATGCGAAATCACTATGAAGATGTCAGAGACAATTTATAAAAATTAAACTTTCAAAACAATTGGACTGTGTCTCCAGAAAGTGATAAAAAATAAATGAGTCAGTTAGATTAAGGATTTATTAAGTACAGACAAGGGCTGTGCTATTTATTATTTTTTTGTTCATCCTATTCTAACTATGTTATAAAATATATCGAGTGCGTCATAGCTGCTCTATTCTCTTAATTCAAACAACAGTTTCATTGAAACTGTCTGTTTTTGAAAAAAAACCTAGCAATCTCAATCTTAAAAGTGCATTTTTGCTTCGGCTGAAATAAGGTACACACAGGCACAAATAAGGAAGCTAAAGTTTGGTTTTGAAGTTGTCTTATAAAATAAGTCTTAATCTTGGTTAGACTTGAAAACCAGCATGTTTTTACTAGATCTTAGAGATGAACTCTATCAAAAAAAAAGCTTCTTTTGTGTTGCTTGAGATATTTAATGATTGGATTCTATGAAGTAATTGTAAATTTTAAAATGGTTGATGATAAATGAAGAAATAAAAGTTTTAATTTCTGGTACCGGTGTAAGCGCATGTGCTGCACTACTCTGCTTGATTTCGATAGCAAAGTTTGATCGGATATAGGTTTTGGTGCAATTTAATTGCTACGTTTGACGATTGATCAAATAGCAGTAAAGCCCAACAAGAATGTAACTTCAAACTTGACTCAGTGCCTCTGTTGACAAGTCCCGACTGCACGGGACTTGTACGACAACAGTTGCGCACAGCATGATTATTGACTTCAAACGGGAAAACAAGTAGACTGTGATGAACTAGTTTTGACTGGCAGAAGTTTTTTTTCCTAGCAGAAGTTTTTTGTCTTTAGACATGGGATAAATCAATAAGTAGAGAGCATTTTTCATACAAAAGCAAACCAAAATTTGCATAGTGCCGGTTCAACAAGCAAAAGAAAATAGCTGCTGAAAAAAAATCGTGTTTTTTCATTTTTTTCAAGCTTCATTTTTCTCGCAAGACGCAAAGTCTAGAGCTTTTTTTACTGTTCTTTTGCAAGCATGCAATTTCTTAGTTTCCTATCTTAAAAGCAAGAAATATCAATTTTTACCGTAGAAACACGAATTCAATAACTTGACGTGGGTATTTTGAATCAGCAAAGTAGAAAAGTCGAATATTTAAAGATAATTTACGATTTAAAACAACTTACAAAAACAGCTGATTTTGCTTTAATGATTGAAAATTTTCGGCAAGATAACATCCACAAGCTTCTTAGGTTTTTTTTTCAACAAATACTATCTCCAAAAGTGTATTTATGGTTGCTTAGAATATGCTTTTATGATATAGCATTTCATTAGTCAGCTTAATAAGCCCGTTATATCAACAAGTAACAGTGGTTATAGTTGAATGATCGAAAAATGAGAGAAGATCGAGTTTGTATCATCAAAAAAAAAAAGAGTTAAAATTGCAAAAAACTACAATGCTTAAAAACAAGTTTGAATTCAAGACTGAAACCATAAAAATTTATAACCACTTAATTGCAGAAGGTGGAGAAGCAAAGAATCAAAAAATTTATTTTACTGCAGACATATAATAAGTTTTGAAAAATGACTCAGCAATTAATCGGAGGGCGCGCAAACCAACATATAAGAATGATAACCAAGTCGTTTTAATGGTTTGAAACTATAACACGGCCTTTGAACATGTGTTTTTGTTCTCTTCTGACTTCTGACTGTGCTGAAAGCACTGCAATTAATGATTCAAAGCCTTTTCTTGACTTACAGAACTAAAAAGAGGCGTATGCTGTGCAAAAACAATTCGCAAAATTTTAAAAATTTTTGATAGAGCTGTGCGCTTAAAAATCAGCGACGCCCTCACCAAAGGATCTGAGTTCACATAGCTTTTTTTTTGATCACTTTAAGCGCCAAGCAAACACCACGCACACTCATCATCATCAATTTTTGTCTCCAGAAACGCCAATCAAAGTTTTGCCCTGACAACAGCACTAAGTGCTTAATATTTTACAATTAGCTATTCCGTCAAAACGACTCACAGCCCTTGAAGAGCTTCCGATTTTAGGCAGGAGTTGAAGAGGTTGGGGCGTAAGGAAACTGCGCACTGGGCCCATTATAGTGTACTTGGGACGAGTTTTTTTGACGACTATTATCATCTCGTTACGTCACCTGTTATGTTCTTGACTTGCACAACATTTTAGGCATTAGTTAGATAGTATCTCTGATACAGACACGACAATAATCATGCAATTGGTACACAATAATGTTATTAATTACGCGATAGACAAGACTATAAGTGACTTTTTAACTTTTCAAGATATTAGGCTAATTAGTGGTTGTCGTATCCACTGGAAAACCACATATGTTTTAGGATTCCTAGACTTACCTTTGAAGACTTGACAAACGTCGCCTCATTCGATTCTTTCCTCTTGGAACAAAAGTTATCCGGAGCAAATGAATTGTCTGCGCGACGAAGCGCGCAATAAAAGTGATGAATCGCGAGAATTTTGTAAAGTGCAATTTGCTTACCTTTTCAAAACAAACAGCCGAAATTTTACGCATAAAATGCGTCAAATCAATCAGGCTTCGTCAAAGCCAGATTAACACATTTTCCCACAGTTGTGCAATTATGGCCTCTTCATCAGTAGAAAAAACAGTTTGCGCTTTGGCATTTTTCTGAATACTTCAAAATCCAAGTTCCATTCTAGCTCGAGCTGAAACAAAAACCATGTCTATCATTAAAATGCCTGCTTAGTTGGCAAGTCGGCTTTTTTAACGTTCTTGATGTCTATCAAAATCATAATGTAGCACTTTTGAAAAACAAACCAAGTGACTGAAGACTGTCGCTTCATGGTATATATCCTTACAATTTGTTAAATCTGAAACAAACTGATCAAAGCTCTAAAGCTTGTACTTGCAAAGTTGATCGGCCAATTTAGAAAAAAATTAATCTAAACAAAACGTGTTTAATAATAATACCAAACAATGAAATCAAGTTGTAAAAATAGATTTTTATAAAGAAGTTAAATTTAATTATATGAATCAAAAACACAACATGTAATAACCTTTCGCGTGCAAAAAAGCAAAATGTATTTTATGTGCGTGCCACTGAATGTCTCGTAGCAGGGGATTTCACAATGGTGTTCAAAAATACTATGTTTTTAAGAAGACTTAAAACAGTAAAAGGGTGTTAGCACTTAGCTCTGTTCGTAGGAGAGAAGTTTCTAATGTTCAGAGTGATTGGCTGCAAACACAATGTAGATGAGCGGTTTGCAAGATGTTTCACTTAAATAAAAGATTGTGTCCCTTGCATAATCCACCAGAACGTTTTGCAAATGTGGTTGGTGATTAGGCCGAGACACTGTTTTGTTAACCAGTAAAAGATGCCGGGCTTGGGTTTAATTAGAAGTGTTTATATGTTATGAAACATTCTACGGTTCGTGGAGGTCTCTTTGTGCTTCAAGTTTTACATCAACCATAGGATACGTGTTTAAAGCGCTAGAATATTGTAACTCTCAAGGGAAGACATGACTTTTGGAATTAGCACATTGAAAGGAATGAAAAGGTCACAACTTTAAATGTGCTATTTAGAACAACAGTGTATCCATGTGTTGCATGTTAAACCATTACTTCTATCTCGTTATAAATATTTAGTAATTGCAACGAAGTGGGCACATACAAGATAAGGTTGTGTCAAAGAAAAGCCTTACGCGTTGGTATGCTATCGGTTGAAAATGGAAGCTTCCGGCCGAAGATACTATAAAAAAGAATAAGAAATTTTGAAGGCAGAAAAATAAAGCAAATGATGCAGTTCTGATGAATTTGATTGAAAAAAGAGCAATCGCGTTACAGCGAGCTACCAGTGTTAAACAGGCTTGTGTGTGAAGTAGCCTGAGAAAGCCTTGGTCGATCTTTGGATTATCATTTGCTCAGACTGTTCTAAATCACTTACGGCACTAAAGCTAAAACGTACCAAGTTTCGGTTAAATTCGAACAAAGTCAGAGAGTTGAGGAGTGTTGCTGGCTGGTAAATAATCTATTAATTGATATGTTGAGTTTCTACATTTAGACGCCAACAAAACTTGTTTAGATGGGATATGTGTGCTTTATCAGCAAAAAGATTAGTACCGACAAAGGTTGCTTTCGTTTTGCCTTGAAATTATGCTGTCGGCCAATGAACGCTTATTGTTTAATTGGTTCGCATTTTACACAATTTTTTAAAACTTTAAGCCTCTGGGAATCGAAGCGTGTTCAATCAAATAAGCTGGCAATGTCATATGGAAAAGCTGCGTGGTGAAGTTTCAGTTCAGTTATGTGCAGTATGTCTGACTAAATGGGCAACAAGGCTGGTATTGTTTGATTGCGTTTGACTTCAATGCAGTTGATTTATAAAAGCGGCGCATCTTCCTATCGATTTGGGAAGTAGCGTCTGTTAGTGGCAAGACTAGCCTTTGGTTGCGTTGAAGTTGCTTCTGTCTTTGTCAATCTTTGAAATGAAAGTGCAGAAAGAGGGTCGGGTACTTGCATGGCTAGACTTTGCCTGTTTATGTTGACTCGATGTAATTCAAGAATCAGTAGCTCTGTATCTACAGTTTGTTACTGTTTAGCAACAAGTGTTTCTACTACGTATGGTCTGTCTTAAGTCTTATTGGAAACAACTGTTTGGAACCAACGATCAAACACCTTCGTTATTAATATTCATTATTCAAAGTTTTTTTTTTTATTGAAAAATTCAACTTTTGATTTAAAAATTGATGTAAAAAGAATGATTGAAGATAATCTGCTAAAAGGAAGATCTTCAGCATCTGGGGTTGACAGGTGAATTGTTTCTAGCCAAAGGTTTTTTTGCTGTTTTTTTACAATTTTTCTTCTTTTGAGACTACGTTCTCGTAGATTTGCCAGATTTCTTCAAATTCAAGTAGTTTTGTTGCAAGAAGAGTGAGTATAGACAGGTAAAATAGTCAGTCATCCGCTAGAAAACTTGGCGGCTACATGGGCGCAATCATATGTGTCAAGTCTTTCACTTAATGACACTATCGCTACAATCTGACTTGTTCGTTTGGTCATGATTTGTTTAAACCGTTAAAACTTTCTAACTCGCTTGAAACGTCACAATGCTCGTTTATTAACCATCGTATTTGTTGGAAAGTAAAAGTATGCAGCTAGAGAAAGTAATGCCCCCTCTTGATCAACTAAAAATTATGGAAAATAATCCGGTTTTTTAGGAAAATGTTTTATAGAAACATGCTGTCAGACAAATGATTTTAAAAAAAAGATCATTCCCATAGAAAGGATTTACAAGTTTAAACAGGCCGTACTCTGTCGGTTTATTAAAATTAACAGCAAGTTGAACTGGGGCTTGTTGCGGCTCCACCTAAGCTGCTTTAACTAAATTTTCCAGCGTACCCTCGCAAGGGGGTGGAAGAGGCAGACCGTCTCTTTGTTGATTGTTGGGTCCTTTGTTGCCATCGCAAGCAACCGTGGGATGAACGCAGGCTCAGGAGACGAAGTGAAACAAAGTAAACAATCGTGGGATGATTTGAATGATCGGTTTACAGGATAAGCAAGACGAGGAACGACCAAGCGACAAAACATAAGATTGCAATGAGATTCTTCAGCCGCAAGTATTCCATTGGAATCGACAGATGGGTCAAGATTCTGCTGTGCCGTGGCGATCTGGCAAACGAACGCTTCGAGTCGCCTCCGATCTCTTTCGTACAGCTGGCAAGTCTTGGAATAAATAAAGCTCACTTGTGCGAGTTTTAGTTTCGATTCGGAAGCAAAAACGACAAATTGCTGGTCTTGATTGGCATCCTGCTTGGCATGGTCACCGGCGGCTTGCAGCCATTTGCGATCTTTTTCAACGGTAAACTCGCAGACGTTTTGATTTCTTACTCCATGCACAAGGACAAGGAACAGCTTTGGCTTGACGGCTATCAGCTTATTATTTTGGACATCGTCCTTGGCATCTTTGTGGTTACAGTCACATTCTTACAGTACTTCTGTTTTCGGATTGCGTGCCACAACATCAGTGAGACGTTGCGCTGTCGATTCATACAGTCAGTTCTGAGGCAAGATGCTGTCTGGTTTGACAAACAAAAGTTTGGCGCCATCAACAGCCAACTGAACGAGTGAGAGTCATGGGTCACAGCTAAAATGAGTGGTATTTAATTTCAGTGGAATAGGCAAAATACAGGACGGGATCGGCGACAAAGTCGGACTTCTTGTTCGAGGTCTGTCGATGTTCATCATGACAATGGTGATGTCATTTATCACAAACTGGAAAATAACGCTACTAATGATTGGCACTGGACCGGTCTGCTGTATTACCATGTCGTTAATGGCAAGATTGATTAGTCGGTCGACAAAGAAGCTGCTGAGTTCTTATGAAAGCACAGCAGCTACTTTGCAAGAGTGTATCATGAACGTTAAGACAGTGCAGTCGTGCAACGGGTCCAGAACAGTTACTGGTCCAACGGTTGGAAGCACATGCAAGAACGCGTCATAGACGGCATGCGATCCTGGATTTCTACTTTTGGGTCAGTTGATTCTGTGACATTGCAATATGCTCAAATCTAGAACGGTCTGTTCGATGGTATCTTCTTCTTCTGGCTTTACTTCTTCTACGCGTTCGGTCTCTACTACGGTAGTCTGGAGTATTTTAATGGGCAAATCAGCGCTGGTGATGTGTTTATTGTTGTTAATGCTATAATGATAAGTGGCTATTACCTCGGACTTATGTAGGTTTTCATTCTGTTCAGATCAAGTTCTACTGGTTTCAGGTCACCGCATATAATGTGCATATTAAAAGCTCGAGTTGCGGCCGCGATTATTTACGCAAAGATCGACAGGGCAAGTACTTTTACGGCCTTTTTAACTTTTGGCTCAATTCAGGTTCCGCAAATCGACTGCATGTCTCCGCTAGGGAAGTCCATTAGCAATCCACGAGGTTTGGTCGAGTTCAAAGAAGTCAGCTTTGCATATCCGAGTCGGCCGAAGCATCTTGTCCTCAACAAGGTGTCATGGCGAGCTGAGCCTGGTGAAACGGTTGCGTTGGTTGGCTTCTCTGGTTCAGGAAAATCGACGTCGGTATGATGCTTGCTATCAGCAATCAAATGCATTGTAGACAAGTCTATTGACCCGGCTCTACGAGTGCATTGATGGACAGATTTGCATTGATGGTCATGATGTGCGTTCATTGAACATTAGCCAGCTAAGGAAAATAATAGGAATTGTGCAACAAGAACCTGTACTGTTTCATGGCACAATTGTGAGGAATTGTTTAGTCATT
>JACCHV010001131.1:0-12100 GCA_018907245.1 Eupristina koningsbergeri | reverse complement strand
ACAGATGCTTGATCAGCAAATCGAAAAGAATTTCGATCATCTCAATCACATCTTGCCGTTTGCACAACTAAACTTTAGTTCTAAAAGTTCGACATCATAGAGCTTACCAAATTGCACCGGCTGAAAGCACTTTTCAATTCTTGCAATATATTGATGGCGACCTCTTCGGAAAGGAAGGTTTCGCCTCCAAAGTTTTCTACAGTCATCAATCGAGCTTGAATGTCTCGCTTTAAATCTTGAAGACCGCCAGTCGAAATCTGACGCTTCTGATGAGCTTTTGAATCGTAGAAGCGGTTAAGAATAGCCGCACATTGATCGTTGATAAAGCGTTGCTCCATTTGAGGATACTTACGCAAGTGGGATTCGAATATCGAGTTGATAAGGGTCGAGATAAATGTTAGGTCCGAATCACTTTGGTAGATTTCAAGTTTTTTACCCAACTTTAGCGTCCTAAATATTTTCATAAAGATTGGCGAATCTTAAAAGCTTCACTTTGCGTACAACTCGTTGATGCTGGTAAGGTATTGTTCAGGCTCATTTTCAGTCTCTTGCAGTTTTCCCTTTACTGTTTCCTAAACAAAGACAGCAGTGCAAACTAGCGCACGCAAAGATACTTGGAGTTTGCCGTAGAAAACGTTCAAAATCAACTTGTTCATGACTTGCTGCGGATTTGGAAAGATCTGGTCAATAACAGGCTTTTTCTTTTCACAAACGTGCTCGACATCCTCAAAGACGTTGCCTGAGCGAAAAGCGCCAGTTTGAGCACGCTCGACAAACGAATCAACACAGCCGTTGAAGCATTTGAAATCGACCAAGATGCGAGCAATCTCGCGCAGTTTCTTGCGATCGACAGTTCGCTCAAACTCTTTGGCCAACAATCCCTCGATTTCTTCATACTTGCGTGCAATACGCTGCTGAACAACGTGGTAGCTGTCTCGCACCAACTCTTGAGAAATGGAGGTCAGTTTCTGGATGATTTCGGCTGACTCTAATAACTAAACGTATCAATGACAATATGCTGATTTAAACTTGCCCTATCAGGATCGGTAAAAACCGGCGAGCTTAGAGGTTGATCTGCAAGAAATTCTTCAAAATGACGCATCAATTGCAAAGCGTCGTAGGCACGAGCTCGAGGTGCATGAACATTCCAGCTGATAAACCAAGTACCCCTTCGCCAATGCCTTGCAGGGTGCCGTCTAAGTATACAAGTGGACCTTTTTAATTTAAATGGGTAGAACAAGCCTCAGTCTGTCAAGCGCGTCCAGTTACAATCGTGCAAATCGGTTGCAAGGAGTCCAAAATAACGTTTCGCCAGATGATTGTTGTCCGCCAGTCGTTGTATCTTTATTTGGAAGTTTTCAATTGAGACCTGTAACGAGCCGATTTCCTCTTCGAATTTGCGTTTCAAATACTCCGCATCAAAATCCTCTTCTTTGCCTTCAGTGATTCGCCATGCTAGTCGCTCGATAAAGCCCACGCTGTCGAATGGGCTTTGTTCTAGATCCTGGACATAGGTCGAGAAATACGGCCTAGACGTCATTTTTAACTTTGATCACATTTTCCTAGAAACTGTCAGAAAAATTGTTCAGCAAAACTTTTTTCTCGCGACATGATCCCATGTGTCTGCAAACTGCGGACTAATTTTTGTAGCTTTTCTGGTGTTTGTAATTTTATGTTTGATTTAAACTGTTTAAATTGTATTTCGGGTAGAGTTAAAATACCTATGAATGTTAGAAGTCGTCGAATTTTTACGTTTTCAACACACTGAATCAAGGGAACCTTATATAATAACTTTCTGCTTTTTCAAAACATTTTCAAACATTATACACAAATAATACACCTTTATTAACGGTAATTCCAACAACTTTTAAACATATTAATATTAGGGCAGATTTAAAATCTTAATCATTTTTGAATGAACACCTCGGTGGCATACAAATGAAATAAGGGGCGGACGAGCTTGGCCCCATTTGTTTGTGCTGATTCGATCTGCTTTTTCCTTAGTAATGGGCACCCACGCCTTCTGCCTCATGAAAACAATAAAGTCGGACCAACTGTTTAAGCGATTGGTCTAAAAAGAAGCGGATATTATTCGCTTTCATGCAAACCGATTGACATTTTTTTCTTCTGCACCATTTAATTCAGCTTAAATTGAGTCTGCTAAAATGGAACACCGACAGTATAATTTGCCTACGCAATCGTATTTGGCGGATGCAGCAGAAGAACAATATCGAATTCATCCAGGTCAAGTGTTCAATTCGCAAAACACTCAACCAACGATTCCGTTCAATTATGGTCAACAGCAATTCAGTCCTTCCAAATCACAGACAATACGCATTATTCAAGACGAAGATTATAACAACATTCAGGAGCCGCAGTATTTAGAAAACCAATTCTACAACAGCGTCTCGATTTCGCAACATCCTCAGGCTCAACAACAATCACAGTACCAGATTGAACAGCAAAAGTTTCAGCAGCAACAACTTCAACAGCAACAGCTTCAGCAGCAACGAACTTCAACACACAGATTCAACAGCACAGCTTTTTTGTGGGCTTTTTTCTTCCAGCAAAACTGCAACAACAACAGCTTCAACAGCAACAGCTTCAGCAGCAACGACTTCAACAGCAACAGTTGCAACAGCAGCAGTTTCAACAGCAGCAGTTTCAACAGCAGCAGTTTCAACAGCAGCAGCTTCAACAGCAGCAGCTTCAACAGCAGCAGTTTCAGTTAAATCAGGTTTGCAGTAGAATGATTATCCTAAAGCAAAACTTTCAAACTTTTATGATCCTGACAGTTTCTAAATCATATGGCTTTAAATTTTACAGGATTTAGGCCAATTAATGATGACAATTTATATCTAAAAAACTATTAAACTAAA
Organism: Eupristina koningsbergeri; assembly: GCA_018907245.1. Classification (NCBI taxonomy): domain Eukaryota; kingdom Metazoa; phylum Arthropoda; class Insecta; order Hymenoptera; family Agaonidae; genus Eupristina; species Eupristina koningsbergeri. Next base: position 9,221 of record JACCHV010001131.1, on the reverse strand, counting down.
CAAAAATTTTGGCCTTTTCAAATATGTTTGTATTTAATCAATTGATCTGCGGAAAAACAACCCAAAAGCTCCTGAGATTAACTATTATCACTGGCGAGCGCTGCCCGTAGGCAAAAGGAGAGTACGTTGTTTCTTTGAACCAGCTGCGATCGAACATCAATGTTTATGCGAGACATTTGCCCGGGCCGACTAGACACAACTGAGTTTAAATTCCATTATGTGGTTTTTGCAAGCAAATGCTGCCGACTACTCGGCTGAGCATGCTATCTAGTCAACTCATGGAGCTTTTAATATCATTTAGTATGAAAAATTAAGTCCACTAAAGCGTGCTTAATCAAGTGGTTGGCAGCGCTTGCTTGAAAGATTCACACAGTAGAATTTAAGCTTAACTGCACGCAGTTGGTCCAGATGAACCTCTTGAAACAAAGTATGAAGTGGCGTCCACAAGTGACAATAGCCAACTTGACAGCCTTCTAGCTATCCCTCCTCGGGCTCATGTCCCTGATATCAAAGAAAAAAACTAGTTCTAGATTAAATTTAATGACTATTTAAATCAAAACTTCTGAACACTGCAAAACTTAATTCTTAAAAAAAAAATTAAAAATCTTATGTAAAATTTTAAATTGAACGGTAAAAGTAACTGCATTTTTCATTTCATTTATTCTTCTATATCAATCGATCACAAAGTAGAAGAATAATAGTTAGCTACAAATTCCGACTCCTTTGCTTCGCAAGTTCTTCGCGTCGAAACCTTATGGGTTTTGATTGTGAAACATAAAGTTGATAATAACATTGATTCGACAGCTATCTTATGTTGTAGAAAACGCTTTGAAATGGTTCTCTAGTCAAACAAACAAAACATTTAAACGGTTAAAATTTTCTTCTTCGATCGACTTTTGACGTTGACCTATTAGTATAAATACAACGCACGTTTTGACCCTTTTTCTTGTATTTCCATTTACCTTTCTGTCATTTCAGTATTGCGCTAGGTGGAAGAGGTTTCATACAGCAGAAGAAGAGTTCAATCAAAGTTACTGCAATGTTGGCTTAGGTTACAAAGAGATTGAAGCGGTCAAAAAGCGGTGTTAAATCATTTGCTCTCGGCAATTATAGCCAGGAAAAGCGCAGAGAGTGACTGAAGAAGTTGGGCGAAGATGATAAATGTGCTGTCATGTGAACGATCTGTGCCAAAAAAGCGGCTTGAGACAGCTGAACAACCTAAGAGTCGATCTCGCAAGCATAGCAACGTCTCATCGCTGCAACCCTTCTGGATCATGTCGAGCCAGCGCTGAGCCGACTTTTTGGGTTAATTTACCACAACGGCAATGATACTAGCTATGAAGCAATTTTAAAAGTTCTCTGCAACACTGAAAAGAAAGGTTAAACGTATAGGCGTGTGTTGTATTTATACTAACATGTCAACGTCAAAAATTGGTTTAAAGCAAAATGTTTTTTAGAAGTTTAAAATTTTTTGTTGGTTTGATTGGAATATCGTCTCGAAGCATCTTCTGAAACATAGGATGGCTTTCAAATGAGAATTATTACGAAGCTGATACTGAATTTTAAAAGTATGGGACATGTTTGTTGAGGCAATACGGTGTAGGAGCGGCTCGCTATCAGCCTCAGGCAACAGACCTAATTAGATAAGCTGTGGTAGATGAATTAAAGTGGCACTGGGTAGTTTGCTTTTATAGGAAAATGCTGCTACCATTTTCTTACCATAATTGTTGGAACAGCTGTGCACAACTGGGTGTGCAAGCCGAGTAGCCGGGTTAGGCGCTTTAGAGCGCGCTAGTTTACAGTGTATGTTGTTGTTATTTAAAGAAGGAAGCAAGTTGCAAGTACATGTTGAAATTGAAAACCTTGATTTGCATTGTGTTTAAGAAAGTATATTTAAACAATGGACTGCTTTGGATGATTAAGGAAGATTTTTTAGGATTTAAAAGTAAGCATAAGCAAAGCGACTTTGGACTTTAGGTCCATAAAAAGCTAGATTCTGAAACAAAAGTCGATGTTTAGGGACAGAACTGGGCAGGTGATGTGTACGAACGGTCAGAACATGTTCGATCTCAGTCGCCCAGCTATAGATACTACTACAACAACAACGACAATGTTGGAATTCCGTCTGGTGCGGCACCTCAATTTACAACCGACACAACCAGCTGATAGTTCAGTTCGCTACAACAGCTTGCCACGAGCACGGCGCGATGATAGTCATCACAAGTAAGTGAAAACGCAAAGTGGAGCATGTTTGTTGTTTAGTCCGGTTGAATCTGGAGCGTCGGAGAAAGGCTATTTGTTTGGCGGCATGGACTTTAACGATCATTCTCAAGATCATTTGTTGTACAGCGTTCATGACGACTACAACGACTGGTACGAGCGAAGATCACGTCGAGATCAGGAATCAGCCAGAAAGCCGGGTCACAATTTTGGTGTTGAGTACAACGAGTCGCCGACTCGTAATTTCACGTACGACGAAAACTATCGTGGCTACTCAGCTAACCATCCAGTAAAGCACTGGCACTATGCTGCAGATCCGTGCCTTCCGGTGAACTCGTATGTGAGCGATGCAGTCGAGTGCGTGGATCCTGTTCGACTAGTCGGTGATACAATCTCCAACCAAAAAGTTCAAATAGAACGCTTTTTGACCGAAGAAGAAAAGAACAACCCTGGGACGGCGTTTGCTGAGCCTACGGGCTTCAAACCTGACCATCGAACTGTTAAGCCAGAGCCCAAGGAATGTGAGACAATTTGCTACTCTTTGTCGGCCAAAAAGCATCTTGCTCGCACGAACGACTGCCATACGTCAGCTCGGTCTCAAAGTGCCGGCCCACGTTCCAATTGTGCACCGCAGCAAAACAGCTTCCAATACAACAGCCACAACAACACACCCTACAATAGCCAAAACGGTGCGCACTACAGCAGCCAAGACATTGCCCAATACAGAAGCAACAACGCCCAACTCAACACTAATAGTCAGGTACCTGTGAACGCACAACAGTTGCGCCAAGGCAAGAAAGAGGTTACGCTGTTGACTTTGCTCGACGACTCGGCCATTCAAAGACAGCCAAATGTCATCAAATCTCCAGAGTGGGCCGAACATGCGCACAAGCTTCGCAACAATGTGCGCAGTGACCGGCCGGCTTTTTGGAACAAGAACACCGCACAAGGCCAGAGCCAACAGCAGTAGGTCAACTTGTGTGAGCTCTGAATTGCAGCGCTTTTTAGGTTTTATCAGCCTCAACAGCAACAGTCGCAGCTCGGCAAGCAGCCATCGAATGTCAACAACCAGACAGAGCAGAGCAAGCAGACGCAGAACTTGCCTCAACAGACTCGTCAAACTTCTCAATCACAAACTTATCAGCAGAACTTTGGCCAGCGACAGCCCCATCAGAATACCCAGCCTCAGCAGCCGCATCCAAGCATCCAGCTTCAACAGCAAGCAGTCAATCAGTCTAGTCAACAGACTCAACGCATCTACAACTACACTCAAAGTAAAGCTGTTCCGTCGCAGAGTCCGTCTGGTCATGTCTACGAACAGAGCACTTACGTACGACATGTGAGTCAGCCTGGCGATCAGTCGCAAGCACCACAACAACGATTGCAGCAACAACAGTCTCGTATTGAAAACAAGCCGGCTTTGTTTTCATCCAATCAACAGCAGCCGAGAGTGGAGCAATTCAGTCGCTATTCTCAGGAACAAGAACCTGGTGATTTTCAGCGGCCTGGCTTCAACCAACAAAAGCAACAGCAGCAACTAAAGATTCCACCTCAGCAAGTCAAAAACTCGCCACCCGTAGTTCCGCCTAAGCCTCAGCTCAACGTGCAGCATCAAGTTAAGTTTGATGAGCAGCAGAACGTTGTTCGATCACCAGCAAACAACAAGCAGAACGGTAGTCACTATTACTACAAGGTAATTTTGATCCAAAAAGTTGATGCAATCATTCACAGGAGACTATACAAGAGAACAACCAAGAGCCACAGGTGGTGGAGTACTCAAACGGCAAGCCTGGCAACTTTAATCGCTTCGTTAACATGAACGAAGGCCTTGCGCCGGCTAAATTTTCAAACACATTCATCGAATCGCACCGTGGTTATCCGCAGCCGAACGGACAGAATGTCGAGTATAGTTACCAGTTAACCACCTCGACTGAGCCAGACTATGACGGTGAGTTGTTGAAAAAGCAGCAGTTTCGTATTGTGCACAATGGGCTGCAGCCAGACAGCACCTCGAGGTGTTTTTGTTGGCCTAGGCATTGAATGATCTGTACGGTTTCAGAAGCGTGACAACCAAGTACTACGAAAAGAAAACGGTAACGGATAACAACGTCTCTGCTTTTTAGCCAATCTGTAAGGTGCTTGCTTGAGTAGAAGAATGTGCTAGTTGCTTTTGACCTTTGACTTCGCAGCTTAAACTGATAAACAGTTTTGAAATCGAGCCCTTTGATGTTCGTATTTATTGTTGAACCGTTAGTGCGCATCTTCAGCAAGTTTATATTCATAATGCACGCAACTTCAATACAAACGCAATACCCGCACTGAGTGCCGCTGAGGCCGGCAACGTTACAATCCATGTTAGGAAAATGTTTCCAATGACTTTCCACCGTACCGACTGCAGGTCTTGAAGTGCTCCGACAGCTATCACACTTCCGATCTTGCAATGTGTGGACGAAATCGGAAGTCCCATTTTACTCGCGACCAGTACGATCAGTGCGGTTCCAAACTCAATCGAAAAGCCTCTAAATGAAGTGAGTCTTGAAAGTTTGTGCATCAGAAAGCCTACTTTGGTGGCGTGATTTTGGTGATGTTCTGGCCGACAGTGTAGATTACTCGGTGGCCCAGCACCCACAGTCCTAGGCACATGCCTACGGCGCCAAAGATTAACAAAAATATTGGTGTCTCTCCTTCTTGACTCACATTTTGAGTCTGATAGATCACGTACAACGAGACAAGAGGTGCGATTGCGTTGGAAACATCGTTGCCGCCATGAGCAAAGCCAGCAAAGCAGGCGGTGAAAGCTTGCAAGAAGTTGAACAGCTTGGATGCCTGAGCATCTTCGGGCTTGCTTGACCGAATAAAGTTGAGCCACGCGGAGCGCGCTACAACTCAATCAATAACCCGGCTTGTTTCAGGCTTACATTGTTTGGGCTCTGTCGAGACGGGCTCAGCTTGCAATAACTGCTTGTCAGTTGCGCACTCAAGAGCACTCACCTGCAGATCTTCTTTGAACTCCTCTAGAATGCGTCTACTTGAACGAAAAAGTCAAACTTTGTACCTTTGATGGAACGCTTGAGACGTTTTACCAAGATCATCTGTACAAACAAAGCCGTGAGCAGAGCGCCTATCGAAGCTACCACTACTACAGTCAAAAGTGACCACTTGTTGAATCCAAAATCTAAAAAGCAACTGAACCTGACCGGTACTCTGGGCTTACGTTCGCATCCATTATAAGTTACAGCAAATATGGTGAAAAAGATGCAGATAAAGTAGAGAAGAGGCAAGATACGCAGACCGGCGGTTAGTGGCTTCTTCTACAAAAGTGCTAGTTAAGACACCAAACTTAAACAATCACTGTTCTGAGAACGACATGATCAAGAAACAAGTAAGTAGCCGAGGCAGCCAGTCCTGCAAGCAAGGGCGACACAAGCCACGAGAGAACTAAATTGCGCAACTTCCAATCATACTGTTCAAAGTCACCCACCAATATTTGTGATTATGTTCCACTGGATGCCAACAAATCCACGCAATACCAGCGAGTAGCCGACAGTGGCACCAACAATACTGTGACTTGTCGAAACAGGCGCATTAAAATAGGTTGCAATCAGAACCCAGATGGCACAACCGCCCAGAACGGCTATCTGTCCTAGCATCAACTCCTTTTCCGAGTCTTCATACAACTTCAAGTCGATGGCTCCTTTGCGCATTGTATCAACCACAATTGAGCCTGCAACCCACATCATTCCCTGACTAAACCAGCTAAAAACCCACCAAGCAGAAGTGAGCCCAATGTCTCGAAAATTGAAGCCAACAAATAAGCCTGATACAAGGTAAGCACTCCACTTCCAACAGATGTGCCGAACGAGTTAGCTGTGTCATTGGCTCCAATCGCGAAAGCCAGAAGAAATGCAATTATAAAACCAATGATTAAGGCCCACAGCAGCTCTTGTTGAAACAAATTTAGTGCGGTGTTGAGAACACAGAAGTAAAGTAGTTACTAAGTGGGAAGACACTTCTATAAAAAGCTGTACGTATTGAGTCGTAGTCTATGTGTATTTCAAATAGCCAGAAGTTTTCAAAATGCGTCGTTGCACTTTATATTTTATTTTATTTTATTTTACTCTTGCATCAGGGACTTCAGCCCGAGGAGAGACAACCCGCGAAGGCCGTCAGGGTTGGCTACTGTCATTGGCGGGCGCCACCCCGTAGGTCGACAGAGGACGTGCTATCTTTCCTAGACCAGCTAAAACGAAACAGCACAGCTTGCCTGGTCACACACATTCACTCGAGTCAACTGCACGTGGCGGATCCGAACCCCAGCACGCAGTTTGCTCTTTTTCAAGTGAACGCTTTTGCCATTTAACTAAGCACGTCCCCGTTGCACTTTAGTGACTTTAAAAAACGTTTAATCTATGGTTGAGTCGGAAGAGTTACCATATAACATAATACGTGATAACGATATGCAGTTTATAAAAAAAAAATTATTACAACTATTTTATACTCAGTACCACATTATTCATAAAACAACACCTTTTTACATCATCTTCAATGAGATAATCAATTTGAACATCTTCTGGTCATAACAAAACTTGCGATCAAAAGAGGTGAAATCGAGAATAAATCAGCCAAACAGACAATAACTCAATTTTTAAAGTCGTACAGGGCTACGTTTAGCGCTACTTGAAAGGACAAATTGACGTCAGAATTTTGATTTTGGCTTTAAGAAATCAATTTAAAGGTAATCGTCAAACTGAGAGTGAAACAATTGTTGTGTTCTCAGTTCTAAATAAAATAAACACACGCAAGCAAGTAAAATAACTTCATCCAATTAATAGCTAAACAGAAATCGACCGAAAAACGAAAAAAAACTGTGCGTGAGCTTCGCGTAATCTCTAACGTCAGCAGTGATATTCTTCTTCATACAACTCAGGCTCAACTTGTGTAGTCCAAAACAATGCTGTAGATCGATTCTTCAAAACCGCATTCGTTGCTGCCTCGAACTATACGGAAGTAACCGTCCTCGCTAAACATCATAGTATTCTCTTTTGTTTTAAAACACCACCAAATGCAAAAGTCGATGTGTGCAAAGCATCATCGGCTCTTACCGTAGTTCTGACACAAATCGCAAAATACTTACCCCCATTCAGAACCCCATGAGTTTGCCGCCTAAATTTGTGTTAAGCATAGTAGCATATTGAAACAGCAAAGTGTCGGCACAATTCAGCACTATTTTTGAAATCACTAAGTCGTTAATTCCCAGACACATCTGAGTCCAAACAGCGAAAGAAATCAAAAGAATTGTTTTACCCGTCCGCTAAACCCTGTGAGTCAACACAGTTTCACACATATTGATTATATGCGCTCGCTTGATATGCCTAGCCAACTGCTTTTATCTCACTTGACTAGGTGACAGTATCTAACACTTAACTCGAATAATTAACTGACGATCAACATTTTGGATGCTGGTATACTCAAACTTTCTAGTTTCTTTTGCATCACGCCATGCACTCTGTGTAAATGTCGGCAAGTTGTTCTCTGACTAGTCGCACTAACTCTGCTTATCAGCGCTATTTTAGCTGACTCAATACATGCTAGCATGTTTAACGACGCTATAAGGCTTACCTTCCAGTAATCGATTCCATTTTCGGTTCCGTATCCAACAATTTTAACGGCATGATCTGTATACGAAAGAAGTTAGTTAAAAACTTTAATTGACTAACATCCAACATAGTCGCCTCCAGTGTATTTGTAGATGCCTGTTTTGTACTTAAAAAGGGTGATTTAAACAATTCGAATTGGTCATGTTATCTAATTTTTCTGATGCTTTTTTTTCAAGAAATCTTTTGATTACGATTTTGTATTGAAAAAGCTGCGATCATATGAAGTCTAAGTAGAAATTCGCAAATGTTCTTCTTACATTGTAAAAGTCCGAATAAACTTTAAAAGTTGCAACAAGTGGTCCGTTTTGAATCAGGTCAGCGATGACCTTGTTGTTTTCGTTTTCAAAGTAAGTTATGTTGCCTCTCTCGCGTACATGATCATTTTTGTAGTTTTCACGATCATAATTTTTATCACATGTCTTCACACATGTGCGATTTGAAATCAGCTTTTCTGGGCAATTCCATTTGTCAGTATTCGGAATCTTCTGACAGAGCTAAATTAGAGCATTTAGAGAACAATTCAATAGTTGAAGCGTTTAAGATTTAAAACAAAAGTAGCGTTAAAGCCAAACAAGAAAAAGTTTAGCTTCCGTTTTGTTAAAAGAAACTTTGAATCAAATCATAGTTCTATAAAATTAATCACATACATTTTTTATATAGGGCTTACAACTTTCTGAAACATCAGTGTCACCTAAAGTTGAGAGCAAATTTGTTTGTTATAACTAACCAGTTACGATTCCGTTTTGGAGGAAATAATGAAAGGCCTCGTCTGGATAGCCGCCTCGGCATTGCTTGCCGCAGTCGCTGCAGCATGTCAACAGATCAAAAGCCGATGTTTGGTAAAACTAAAATGTTATCGATATAGTGATAGCTCTAATTTTGCAAGTTAGACATAAAGGTGATGATCATGTTAATCTGAAGAATACCCTGTCTTGTAGAGAAAGCGCTAAAACAGTATTCCAATGAAACAAATACAAAATTTTTGTTTAGATCAATTTTTGGCGATTTGTCACTGTTGTAACTGCAACTACATATTGAATGTTAACGTTTATGTTAAATGTCAAAACAAAAATGTTTTAGACACTTAAAAGTTTCTATTTTTTGATTAAACTACTGTCATTACACATTTTCTACAAAATAGGATAGTTTTCAAATGATAGTATCACCAACTTTATGTCCAACTTGCAAAATTAGAGCTGTCACTATATTTATAACAAACGCTATAGTCATATTTGTGTCGAATGCACACACGATCATTAATTGCGGAAGTTGTAGAGATAGCCCAAGAAGAGCTGCATAGCATTTGGTCGGAAATCTCTCTAATACTATTGCAATACGGCCATT
>JACCHV010001122.1:0-12864 GCA_018907245.1 Eupristina koningsbergeri | reverse complement strand
GGTAAAGTTTGTTCTCATTTGCCTGCTCGCCAATCGAAGATGCTAGTATGGCAAACAGCATCAAGTCCGTTAACCGGCAACTCGACTTCCAAACAACAGTTTTCAATAGAGTCAATCAGAAAAAAAAGCAATTTATTTTGAAGACTGGACTAGCAAGGGCTAGACGAATATCTGAAGTTTATGCGCACATCAGATTCCGATATGCTTTTTACAAAACAAGGTCTCTACTTAACAATTTCAAATCGTTGGCTGGTTCTTAGACGAGCAGTTTTTGTAAATCGTCTTTTCCTCTGTCAACAAACTTTAAAGGCAACGTCAGTCTCTGCTCAAGTAATCGTTTGCAGTCCTTTTGTAATTTGAAATTCAAGCACTGTGTTTCGGTGGTTTCAAGAAGCTTTATTTTAGGCAAGCGTTTTAAATCAAGTCAAGACAATTTTTTATCACTTCATTTCAACTTTGAACAAGCTTGTTCTTTAGATCCAACTTTTTGGTAAACAAAAATGCAAAGTGCTGCCCAAGCAGTTCAGCTAGCTGTTTCTGTTTAAAACAATTAAAAAATTAAAAATTCAATAAATCGAAAAATTTCGTAAAAGCAAATTTTATTTTTTTCAATAACTGCCAGAAAAGTAAACAAAACCAACCGTTTCAGATCTAAATCTGACTTTGCTTTCAACAATCTTTTCAATCTGTTTTTAAAAACTAAACCGAGTTATGTTTTAGAAGATAAAAAAACTCTAGCAATCGTTTCTATTACTTGAACAGCTTTAATAACAGACTCTTTCTTGAAAATTGTATTTTTGCACAACACTTACCGACCAGGTTGGCCTAAACTTGTTTTGAACTGATAAGAACTTTTGATTTCATCAATTGAATCCATTCAAAACACAACTCTTGTTCGTCAAAATAAGCAACCACCTATACAACGTCCTGCAAAAACACACCGTTGCCTAATTTTGCAAGTTGGGCATGAAGTTCTAGTAATGTTGATTCGAAAACTGTGTTGTATAAAATGCTTGAAACGATACTCCAGTCAACTAATAAAAATTACAAGAGCTCTAAAAACAGGCTTTGGGTTAATTTTTGGTCAGTAAGCGATTAGTATAAATAGCAAACACGTTTTGGATATTTTAATACTTGATTTTCAGTGGCGGTAAAAAGGTTAAAAAGATTTAAAATTAATAATATGATAGCATTGGTAATAGGTTAATAAAGTGGAAAAAACTGCTCGACATCAATCCGCATAATAGAGAAGGGTTCACAATGAAACGTTGAGTCTGATTTACGAAATTACGTCTTCAAATTGTCCAATCACCTAAATATGTTTCTTTCCCCATGTAGAATCAGGCAGCTCAAGTTGTTCGTAACAGATAGCCCGACGCATCACGTGCACACAACTTTCGGTGGTCCTTTCTTTTTGCATACATTGCGGAGTTTGGAGGGTAAAACATTTGAACATTGGCGTCGTGACGTGTGGTAACCTCTGCAATCTACCAACTCGTAAACGAGTCAAAGCCAACACTGGCAGGCTGCGTATGATCTGGCTCTTGTCTGTGCGTGAAAAGACCCGAAAATCTTCCGCAGAGCATGAGTATTGAGAAAAATGCAATAGAAACTAAAATTCAATTAAAATAGTCCACAAATTAGAGATGTATTTAATACAAATTCACAACGATTCCCACAAAATGGACCCAAGGCAAAAGGAATCTTTAGACCCGTTAAATTTTTGTGGTTTATTGGTCAACTGAAATGTTGTTTTGAAGTGTTCTCTACAAGAAAGGATAGTTTTCAGATTAACATTATTATTAACTTCATGCTCAACTTGCAAAACTAGAAGAGCGGATAAATTTTGAAGACACTCTATGTGCCTATATTTATATTTATATATTCATTCCCAACTTAATTTATTACAAAGCGGTGTAGAGATGCAGCCAAGCCGGCATTTGTTTCGATTCTTAACTTTTGTTCTCGAGTCTAGGCTTGTTTTTCCGTAGAATGGACTTGCCACAAGAAACTGGTATTTTTAAACATTATTGAACTTAGAATGTCGAAAGTAATTCAAACTTAGTTGAGTTGTATCAACACAGATCGTGCAAAAAGTCCTTCATAAGTATGAACAAGTTGTTGTCTGACGAAGCTATCAGACGTGCATAACTAAACGCCAACTCTTTCCCACTCTTCAAGCTCGGTCTTGGTCTTCTTGGCAGCATAAGAATTGCCATTGTTTTGCTTAAACAAAGCACGTTTTCGACGGGTCAAGATAGATAGTTTTCTTTTAGATTGCTAAAAATTTATTGTAGCTCTTGTTCATGAAACTCATCATTCATGGGCAGCCTGAAACGTGCGATTTCTCGGCAAGTTCATCACATACAAAATGGTTTGCAAAACTCATCTTTTCCTCCTCTAATATACCGTCTTTGTCGATTGTAAACTATCAAGAGGACTTATTTTGCGTTTGAAATCGTTTTCGTCTAAAAATGTTCGTTCATTAGGCTTTGAGCAGCTAGACGGTACGTCCCAAATTTTCTTTAGTTACAACTTTGGGAAGTTTGAGCGAATTATGCCGAGCCTTGTTGTGAAAAAAATGTAGCATGTGCAACCAATTCGATAGCAACTTAATTAGAACACTTGCAGGACTCAAGCCCCAAGATTATGAATACTCAACAAGAGCTTTTATTTAATAATTATACACAAAGTTCTCGTTGTTTCATACTTAGAGTTAATCACATCAATACTAAACTTGCAGAACAAAATCGGTAAAATTAAATTGCCTGTATTTACCCAAGACAATCATATATCTCGTAGTTTTTCCGTCCTCGTCATCGCCAACTTTTTTGCATTCCTTGTCAAAAAAGTTTTGTTTTTATTCTTACTCTTTGCACTAGAGCCTTGGCCTGTGGAGAAAAAACCCGAAGGTTGCTAAAGTTGGCTACCCTCACTAGCGGGCACCATCTCATAGATTGTTAATAGACCCACGAGTTCTATAGACTAGATACATTCGAGCTAGCTAAAATGAACAGCACAGCTTGCTTAATTGCGCACATAAATTTTAGTCAATTGCACATGGCTAGGGTTTAAAACTTTTTATGCAGTTTTGCCCTTTATAAGCTAGCTTGCAAGCTAACCTTGCTACATTGAGACTAAACACATCCTTCCCACAGAGGTACTCCTGTGCAATGATAGCACGTCAGGAAATAACGCTTGATTTTGTTCAACGTATTTGAGATTCCAAAAATTAAAATAAATTTCGAATGCTATGGGCACAAAAGGCAACAAGCTTGAACATAAACCAAAAGGCAATTTCAAAAACGAATAAGCATCGAGTTTTTGAAAGTATAAAAAGCTGTAGAGGACGGGAGTAGTTAAGTGGTAGCGATTTTAACTTGGAAAAGCCGCATGGCCGATCTTGAGCTCGACTGCATGCCGTTGAATCTCGTGAATGTGCGCGACCAAGCAAGCTGTGCTGTGTCGTTTCAGCTAGCTTGCATGCAGCCAGTTTACAGAGACGTTGCATTTTCCTGTCGATTTTAAAGTGACGCCGGTCAGTGGCAATAACCAACTTGGACAGTGTTTGAGTTGTTTCTGATATAAATGCGAAAAAACGTTGATCAATTTAGTTCAAAATGTAGCCGATCTTTACAAATCAAAGCTTTTGTCCCTCAAAATTAAAAATACAGCTTTTTTCATATTGTTGTTCTCCTTGCTCTCCTTTACACCGCCTTTTTGCTAGACCTAATTTACGGGCATTTGCTCCCTTTTCGCTGCTATTGCTATTATTTTGCCACTAAATAAAGATGTTGTATAAATTAATTGCAGAAACCGCAAAACTTTACTCAAACTTTTTCTACTTTAACGAGGCCGAAAAGTCTCTAACAAAAAGTTACGCTTCACAGATTACGTTAGTGTTCAAAAATATTAAGTGTTAATTTTTACCTTATAACTTTAGAACTCTTCAAGTCCTACATTGAATCGTAGTTAGCTGATTGATACTTGTCTATCCGTGACTATTGCTCGATAGATTTAGGAAGTAAATTTGAATTCAATTTAAAATTTTAGGTTGAAGAACGGCAGAAAAAATTTTAAAAAAGCTTTTGAAATAAGATAATGTGGCAGTTCAGGCATTTTCAATTTTTCGACTACAGAAATTCACAAGTATTAAAAATAAAAACAAAATATATGACGACACTCATGGAGAACACTCTTTAAAGAGGGGTAGCGACAGAAAGTAAACTAAACTTTGTTCGAATGCTTAGTTTTTAGACTTGTAATCGCTAGACTCTGAGCTCAACAAAAGCCTCAAGTCGTTTCGGTGACGAATCTTTTTCAACTTCAGCGGAGTCGAAAATCTCCTTGCTGAGTAGTCCAGTCCAGTTTTTCAAATTTTTCTTGCCAGGCCGTCTTTTGATGGGATTCTGCAACGCCTTCAAATCGGATTTCTTATTTTGCAAGAAGTAAACCTGGTCGAAACTTCAAGAGTGCTTGAATGCAAATTTTTTATGGATTTATCAAGACATTTCGCTTTTAAAGCGGTCTAAATTGCGTAATCTCAGGCTTGTAAAACTGATCAAACATCGCGGATGGTTTGAATCAAATATCTTAAGCAAATAGTTTTTAGGACACCCGCCGCTTTTCAAAATCTCGTTTTGTCCAATTTTCTACAACGCTCTTTTTGTCACATTCCTATCTTCGCTATGTTAACAACATTTCTCTTGAGATATCGTCGATCTTATGTTTTGAGACGGTCAAAACGAACACAGTGGAAACGCATGTGCAGCTGCAGAAACCAAAAAGCGAGAATCGCATCGCAGTTAGGAATCTCAACGTTCACCTTCACTCACTGCTAACATGACAATGGAAATTCGTTTAAAACTGCCAAATTGCATGCGTTTTTTCTTTAATAATTCTAAGATTAGTCTAAAGTTTTAAATACACCATTGAATAACCGCAAAGATTTCGAAATTGCACCAAACATGCACAAAGCTTGCAAGCTCTATGAAGTGTGCATACTAAAATGTGATCGGAGGCATATGTTTATGTCTTGCCAAGTTTGTTTAGATGGGATGCATTTCTTTGAATTTCTTTCGCTTTTTAAACCGCTTTCCCACAGACTTTTTCCATCGTCGTTAAATTTGAAAATTTTCAGGCTATTATTGCCATTTACGTTTGGTAGAGTTTAAAGAACTTCCGTGAGAGACCATTAAATAACATGTATTTTTTGTATTCTTACTTCAGAAATTGGCTCAAAGAAAAACAATCCGAAGGTCACTAAGATTTGCTAGCGTCATCGGCGAACGCCACTGTGTAGACTAACAGAGAAACTGACTGCTTGCGTGGATTGGCTACATTCAAGCTGGTTGTAGTTGAACAGTAACGCTTGCTTTATCGCGCACATTCACCTGCACCAACTATCTACGGTTGGGCTTAAACCCTACTGTGTGATTGCCTCTTTTCAAATTAAGGCCAAAACCAATTAGCCAAGCACCTTTTTACGATCGATTTATTTAAATTTTGTGAATAGTTTTAAATTTGTTCTGAATTTTCCATGAAAAAACGAATTGGGTTTATCTGTTGTAAATAAATTTCCGTCGGCATACCCTCTTCGCCTCGTTTACCTCAACAAAACCTTCCACGTTTTTGCAAACAATGTCCCGATAATCGTGCTTTCTCATCGCCCGCGCTTCTACGAAACAATTTGCTGCCGCCGCCGCAAGCATCCTTGACTGATTTGACTGAATAGCTGAAATCTCGTTGTTGTTGTTGGCACAATATGATGCAAACCACCGCGCTCAATTGAGTTGTTTGTACGGAGAAACTAATGATACGCGCGTGTTGTCATCTGAGGACCTTAAATGTGTTAAAGAACAAGATCGTTATCTAGTGATGCTAGTTTTTAGAGCCAGAATAGGCCTGACTTTCCAAACGCTTCTCAAACAACTTTACCACAAATATTGACCGTTCAAAGGCGAGTTTGTCTTGAAAAAATGAAAGTAATAAGGTTTCCAACCCTAAAACGCCTGACTCTGCCGCAGAGCTCGAATTTTGATAGGCATCTACTCTAAATCACAAACAAACACGATTTTACACCGTCAAACCGTGGAATGCTGTGGATGTAATTCTCAACTTCTTTATACTTAAATTTGGTCCAACTTTTAAACCAATTTTTGACATTCTTGCCTCGAGCAACATAAATTTTCGCTTCATAGATTCTGCTCCTTCAAAGCTTATTCATCCTTTAGTTATCTTCTGCACTTTCAATTTTGCAGTTTAGACACGCCTGGGTAGCATCTCATCATTATCACCATCATCACCGCCTTCAACGTCCATAATGACCATCTTCTTCTTTGATGGGGACGAATGAGACGAGAAGCATTCATTTTTAAATGAGAGAGAGAAGAAGGAAAAGGGAGTGCAATCCGGTAAATTGCTTTGGCCTCCAAAAAAGCTACTTGATGTTGTTGTGAACGATTCGCGCACTATTTGCCGAATTTTCCTTGTCGTCTTCTAGTGCCAAGATGCTTGTGAGCGAGTTAAAAGCATGACGGTTGCTGATGAGGGCTTTTTACGATTTCAAATTTTTGACAGCAGACACGCTCTTTGAAGACATTTGGAAGATTTAAAGATTATAGATTAAGTTCAATAACAATAATTGTTCAGGATAAGAAAGCAGCGCGAATAGTTTAGCTTACCTAAAACTTTGATTTGGCAAACCTAAAGTCAGCTTTTGCGTTCGGCTTTCTAACAGTTTGATTGATCTCGTTAGTTGCTAATTGTTAAACTTTTTGATTTAGAAGTTCTTTCGAAACAACTTTGCGAAAGTGCTTCGCACATCAAACCACCTTGATTGCACTTTAAATTCGTGCTCTTTTTATTTGAGTCAACGTTTGTTTAATACTGTGCGCTCCTGCAAGACCAGCTGTTCTGTTAGATAATTCGCTCGCTAAACGATGTCCCCCACTCTTACAACTTATTCACTGGCGTGCATACAAAGTAGTGCTACCTAACAAAGACTGAACTACCGAAGAAGTTTTCAACGACAGTGGAACATCGAAATCTTCGAAGACTAGAATGGTAAAATCAGTGCAGCTGCTCTACAGCAACCTGCCTGCTTAAACAAATTTCTCCTTTTAGCCTTAACTTGGGAAACGTTTAAAAGCAGAGGCACCCAATAGCATAAACATTAACATAAGCAAAAGTTAAATGTTGCAGTGTTGTTAAGTAGTAAATAGAGGCACAGCTATAATGCGTAACGTAATAAAACATTGACGTGATCTTTCAGCTCCCAGTTTTTTCTTGTTCCATCGGTAACTAGACGCGCAACGATCCTGTCCTGGTTAGAAACATTCACTGCTTGTAGACGAAATAATTTTACATTTACAGTAAGAATGATCAAAAAGTTCCATTTATACGCTCTTTTCAAAGGTTGAGGCTTTGATTAGGCTCTGTTCAGAATTAACGCAAGCAACTTCTAATCTTTTTACTTTGAATTACAGACTGCTGACAGTGCTTTTGTAGCCAAACAATTTTCGCGTTTTCGAAGCTTTACCTAACGGCATGTTTTCATATACTTAATGAGTTTGAATCGGTGTTTACGGACGCAGCCTTAAGTTGCAGTGGATCGACTCAGCTTTTAAAAAGCAAGTCAAGCATATAGGTCGTTGCCAAGCCCACACATGTCACGATTATAAAATGCGACTTTACCCGCTCTGCAGTAGAAGCCACAGTGAACACGCTTTCCTTCTAGCGTGCAGGTTGAAAATAAATCAATCCAGGAGTTCCTAGTGTGACTAAGCGTCCACTGTCAGATCTCATGGATTTAGTTGTTGAAATGCTTAGTGTGAAAAAGCATCTCTTACGATTGGCCAGGTTGGGGCAATAGAACAAACTTCTGTAGCTTGACGTGTTCAGTCGCTCAGAAAGTAATAAAATAAAAGAATCTGTTAATAAAAAGAGGGCAAGATTAGATTTAGCGCAGAATGACAACTTGAGTAAATGAAACAAATACAGCACAGTGCGAAAGGGTGCGAGCGTGCCAATCAGAACGCTCTTTTTATGTCTGGTTTAGCAAGTAGTTCGTAACTCTTACAGAGATCACCGATAAATTTAATACTTTGTGTTGTCTTTCGTTACGACGTAAGAAAGACATTTATTAAACTGTTGTTGCAATTTCTCTAAATCAACAGCTGAACAATGAACAAACGCTTGCTTTCTGGAAGTCAACTTATGCAAATTAATATTCCTCCACTTGGGTCACCCATCCGTTTACAATACTTTGAAAAGGCACAGCAGAATGAAGATTGAGACTTAACCGAAGAAACAAACTTTTCTGTTGTTGAGGTTCACAAACAGCATTGTAGAAAGATTTGAGAAGTTGAAGAGTTGTTTTAATTATTTTAAACCTAAAAAATACTATTAATTTTAACCGTTTTAGACGTAATGTTGCAATTCGGGGTGAATACTTTGACATAGAGCATATTAGCCAAATTAAAAAAATAAATTCACCCTGTTCGATTTCCTCAAGTTTGGTGATCTGTTCGGCTTGTTAAAAATCATCAGACCGGCCGGCGAGAGAAGCGAGGCAAAACAGGCTTTTAACCGGCACTTCGCCTCCACTCTCTTTGCATAAACAAAAACTTTCAGTCCACATGGACTTGCCCACAAACGATGTTTAACAGTGTTTTTGACCAAGCAAGGTGTCAAACAGATATTTGACTGAACTAGTTTCGAGGCAAAATCAGTGCATTGCAGGCATCAAAAAATTGTAATGAACTTGACATTTTTTCATTTCCAACTTATTGATTCTTGTTTTACTACATTCACACGCTTCAGTATATTTTGTCGTATCCAAGCCTCTACGGCGATCATAATCCCCAATGCTTTGTTTCATCTATTTGTTTCTAAAATAATTTTGATTCCCGAATCAATATGAATAACGACTAAGCGTCCTATCAACAGCACACTCCGACGTTGTTCACTTCAAATGCCAAAACCATGCTTGATTCGTCTTCGATAGCAGCAAATTTAACTGGCCAAACGTAAACCACAGCGCGCTCTAAAATTTTCCTCACTTTGTCTTCGTGTTTGTGACTGCTGAACTGGTATTTAAAAAAATTAAATTCCAGAACAAGTTGCAACATGAATTATGTATTTAGTACTGCAATGCGCATCCGGCATAGAATAAACGACTAGGGTACATCAAATGTCCAAGCATACGTGCAACTTGACACCTCAAAAGATCATCTTCTGTTCCATGATTTGGCGCGATTGTTAATAGCACTATTAATAGGTCGTGGTTAATTTGACTCAATTCTAAACTCCGTAGCTGGACGGCCACTTGCGTCAAAACCAAATCAATCATTTTGAACAAGTAGTAATTTTTTGATACAGACTGGGCGTGTAATGTTATATCGTGTCTCTAACACGCGCTTTTAACAAATACCGAGGACACAATGCTTGGGTGCGGATAGATCAAAACAGTGCTCTAACACACAATTGTGAGTATTTAAGTTGTAAACGATCAGCTCTTGCTTCTTAACGTAATAGCTGGGAATGTGACGTCTTTTTATTGGAAGGCCACAATATTTTAATGTCTTAACAAGGATAATGCAATAAGAACAACCAATTCCAACTAATGTTCTTATTGCGCCGCTTTTAAATTTAATTCCCAGCTTCGCCAAATAAGCGATTGAAATTTTCATGAGGTTTGCGACCGAATATCATCGTTTCGGTGTTGCCAACAATAAGACCTTGTCAGACGCTAATTCTAAGCAGCAAGCGGAGTGTTGCAGCGATAAACGGTCGATCTGAACACTATGATAAAAGCAACGTTATAGTTATTATGAACTTCAGTGGAAAATCACTTCAATCAGATTAATTTGCTGGGCTAAAAAGCAGTGAAAAGTTTCAACTAGCTTAAATCCGGTCGAATTCTCTTTATCCTTTGTTTGATCGCGTATTTTTCAGTTTGCGTTATTCCGCATACCTGATTTCGAGATATACTGTCATGCTGGCAGGCTCTCTATAGTGTTTTTAGTGCTGCACTTTCGTGCTAACACCTCTGCTGGCGAAATATCTTCATGTGCTTGAAGTGCAAACTCAATTCTTCTCAAACTTCTTCCATCATTCCAAGATTTTAACGGCTGAACAAGTGTCAGATGAAAATTTAACATTCAGAAAATCTGCAGCCAACCTTTCAAAACAAAAAAACCAAAATGCAAGGCAACTTATTTATTCTAGAACGTTTCGACAAGAGCAACCATTTTGCTTGAAGAACGGCTGCTCTTGCTGTTTTAATTGTTGCTATGAAAAATACTTTAAACGTCGGTATACATATTGATAGTGATAATTCATAAAAAAAAAACAGTGCTATTACTCTCAGTTGCTAGAAGAGCGATTATGGGCGTAGATTGAAGAACAGTTTTCTATAAAACAAGCCTCTTTGAAAAAGCGTTTTTGACTTGTGCCCCTGGACAGTAAGCAGGTGCTGCACAGTAGAAATTCTTCAACACTGCTTTAAAATCAAATTCGAACTTGCGACGTCATTCGCTATCGTGCCTACAATAAGGTTTGAGGCTAAAATTAATGTTTTTGGTATACATAAGCTGCAAATGCCGTTTCCCTCCCTGGTCGGTTTTTATTTGATTAAACCGTAACTGTTTTATTTTATTGTGTTTTGAACCAGATAAGGAAGTCAAGTTAAAAAAATTGAATACCGTCTCAGTCTCATTTTACGCGCAAGATTAAATTTTGTCTGTTTTACGAATAAGCTGGCTATCCCAAGTGACAGTATGTATTAAAACTTTGGTTAAAAACAAGATCTTTGGTAAGTTATACCCCGCCTAAGAGTTAAATCCTTTAAAATTAATCATTACTAGCAATTTGGGATTCTAGCACATTAAGTTCTTAACTTTGCTCTAGCTTGCATCCTATTCATTTTATCCGTAAGATTTTGTTTCCAGGAACTAATATTCCCTAAGCAGACATTTCGTATCTCATTTTTTGGATTAATTTTTAACAAATATCTGGCTTTGAAATCACCTAAGTATTTAATTAATAGCTCTTAAGACTAATTTGATCATGCTTTAAACTTCTCATTTGCTCGTCGTTGTCTTCAAAAGCTTCAACTTAGGTTCAATGTGTTTCAGTTTTTACTCCGTTCACATACGCGACTCTAGCCGCTCCTTCTCCTCGAGAAACTCACCAATTAAGCTGGATGGAGCGCGATGATTGCCGAAATGATGCCCGACTTGTCGCATCTGAGTGCCGAGGAGCGCGAAATAATTGAACAAGTCTTTCAAAGACAGCGTGCCGAAGAGCAGAAAGAAGAAGAAATTGCACAGTGGGTTTCTAAAATATTATTTTACACGGTTTATTTTCATCCAAAATTGTTGTTGACCTGAGATTATGAGATTTTTGGGTCAAAGAGATAACCAAAAGTAACAATCGACTCTAACGTTATTAATTTTTATCTCGTAGACTATTTGGATTACTTACAGAAAAGCAGACAAAGAACTAGACGACATTGAGAAAGTGATTAACGAGCGCAAAGAGAATGCAAAACGACTAGTGGGCACCCAGAACGACGCAATATGTCAGATTTGCCAGAAGACCAAATTTGCAGACGGCATCGGTCACAAGTGTTTTCACTGCGAGCTGCGTTCGTGCGCTCGCTGCGGTGGTCGAACAACGCACAAAAACAAGGTAAACGGTCTTACCTGTCTAATTTAACTTTTTAATTTTAGAGCATATGGGCTTGTTCAACTGTCAGAAACGGCGAGGAGTGGTTTGCACGTTCCGGCAAGTGGTTTCAAGGTAGTCAACCTCCGGCGACGACCGGTATTAGTCCGACTAGCTCGCAGAATATGATCGAAAACTCTGAGACAATAGAGAGCTACGGGGGCGAAAGTGAACTTCAACAACAATATCAGAATGGTGCCTCCAGTAGTACTCCGATGCCGACTTCTCATCAGCCAATAATGCGACGACAAGGCTCGATCCACAAGCAAGCATCGATTGAAGTAAAAAGTTACTAGAATTGATTACCGCAGACTTCGACACAAACTTAATTGTTTGTGGCAAGAGTGTTACGGGCGACTTGGAAAAGAAAGATTAGTCAGATTAAACTTATAATTTTTTTGCGGTAAGATTGGGACTAACATGACCGCTAAAATGCATCTGTTTGTCGGTCGCCAAATCGCAACAGCAGACCCTTAAGCTTTAGTTTTTGATTAAATTTACCAGAAAGAATCTCAACTTTCATATTGCAAGCTTGATTTTACCTGTAAACTTACTTTTACATCAAGGCTTTTGTTCATCAGGCAAGTGAATAGAGCAATTTTTTAAACCAATTAAGACATTACAAGTCTAGCCTCAGTCTTTGGCAGCCACCATAAACTTGGCAACCGTGTCACCTCCAATTTTTCACTCTCAATTTTCGCGCCCCGTTCCCGCTGGCTTTTGGATTTTTCTCACCGGTCTGCGCCAAGTCGGCCGTGCTTGCCACAAATTTTACTGCACTGTCAGCTTTTTCTTTCCGTCTTTTCCAAATCTTCGCATTAGCAAAAAAAGGCAAACTCGAGATTTGACACTGCGGAGAAAGTTTGAGCACATGCGCATTATCTTCCTCCGCCGTCAAAGCGTCCGCATTTTTTATCACGAAAAATTGCATCAAACGTGTGTCGCGTCAAGTTGGGTGGGCGTTTAAAAAGAAAAACCTTACTCCAAAATTGTATATCCAACTTAATTTGGATTTCAGGCAAGGGCGGAGAGATTCCCGCACGCAAGAGCCACATTAAAATTGTACACACAATGGCACCGAAACATCTATTGGAAATTCAATTTTTGCTCAAAACATTCAGCAAGTTGTTTTTT
>JACCHV010001120.1:0-11870 GCA_018907245.1 Eupristina koningsbergeri | reverse complement strand
CAAGCCCACCCACCCATTCTCGACCCCCACAAGGGGAAGCAGCCTGCACGGACCAATGACTTCCTGACTCAGGATTTGTAGAGGGGTCAGGGGCCTGAACCCAGACGGGAACATTACTATTATCATTACTATTACTACTATTGTAACCATGTCCGGCTCTGTCGATATAGGTGAATACTTTACTTCAATTAAATTCATTTTTTTCAGCCTAATACAACACATTACCAAAAAATATACAAAATTTTTAGCTACAAAAATATTTTTGTAAAAACTAAGAATAATTATTACAAAAGATTTCGCAAGCTTTTCAATCGAATTTTTTTTTCCAAAACTAATTATTTTTACTCAAATAAAACAATCACTTTTGCACATATTCATTCTAGTTATTTCTCGTTACTATGACAGATTAATATTTTTTAATAAATTACATTGACAAATATCTTTAACAAACTACAAATAGTTTTTTCTTTTGCATTTTGTGAATAACAATTACATTACTTTTTCACTTCAATTAAACTTTTTAATCAAAGAAAGTTCAAATTTTAATTATTAATCGTCGTTATAAATGCAAAGAGAATATTTCGATAAGTAACCAAAAGACGAAAAACTGTCAACGGCATTCTCTGTATTGTAATTTTCAATTCATTGTCGATACGATTTCAATTTTAATTATTAGGTCAATAACAAATTTTATTAATGTTAAATAATTTTTTGTTTTAAATTAAAAAAATTTTTACAGTAATCTTTTTCATTATGCAAATTATCATCTTGTAGAAAATTTCAGCCTTTTGTTTAAAATTAATGATAGTAGAGGCCTTATTCGAGAACTGCTAAAATTCGAGTTTGGGTTGAACGCAGTGTAAAAGAGGCCACACATCATATCAACGAAGTCCAGGAAATCGAAACTGCATCTCAATCAACTGTCTATCGATGGTTCTCGAAGTTTAAAGGGGGTCAAATGGATACTAACCCCAAAAAAAACTCAGACCGCCTCGAAAAGTCCACTGTGGCGTGTAAAATCGTCCACTACCAGTGATTTTCCTTGACAAAATGCGCGGTCTCGCAGATTGAGGAAAACGCAGCAGAAGATAGAAGACCTGAGATGGAAGCAATCAGAACATTCGTTGTACAGCCCAGACATACCACCAAATAACTTATACTCATTTAGCGCACTAGTTGCCCGCGAAAGGCTCAGAACGCGCGAATAAATGCCCCAATCTACTACGGAATTCTTCGCTTCAAAGGACCAAAATTGGTATCGCTAGGACATTTTTAAACTTGAAGAAAAACGGCAAAAAGTGATTGAAAATAGTAAAGAATGCTTTAATTATTAATTATTTAATGTTTCGACTAGATTTTGTTTAATGAAATTTTGATTTTCAATATAATTTCCAAAAATTTGTCTCCGACTTAATACAACTTTGAAGATAATATGGACCAAAATTAAATTTGACATTTTCGATATAGCCAAAACTAGAAGGAAAAGACAAAAATCTCAAACTTCATTAAGAAAATTTCCTATGACAGTAACAACGGACAAGCCGTCAGACACGGGTTTACATTACTCTATGTTAGAGCATTTTTTCGAGACTTTGTAATTATGGGCAAAAATAACGCCGACGTAACGAAAGAGGTGAGCGAACGTGATTAATTTACTTTTTGGGAACAACTTATGCGCATAATCTACGCAGAAATAACCTCAGACAGTCAAACAACTCGAACAGCGATTTTGATTGTTTGGCAACGTCTCACTGCTCAAGTTCTACTCATTTATGTCAAATCTATGCTAGACAGAATTTTTAAGGCTGTTAATAACAACAAAAATGCTACCAACCGTTAATTGTTTTTCACTACTTATAGCCTTACAATTTAATTTTATACATTAAAATGTGTGTGCAAAAGTGCGATTGTCAAAAACTTATCAAAGAATAGTTTTTCAGACACTTTATTTTTTGACTAGAATACATTTTCAAACATTCTTACGAGACAGGACTGTTTTTGGATCAAAGTTATTATCAACTTTGTACTTGCAAAGTTAAAGAGCCGAGCATAGTAGCGCACAGCAGTATAGTTTTGAATTTCCGAATTTTTTTTGTGGATGACGTCAAATTTTAATTGTTCTTGCTGTAAATATCGAACCAGCAGAAAGATTTTTTAATGCCAACTAAAGGAAGTCCGGCCAATCCGGTAGCGCCTTAGTTTTCTCTAATCTCTAAATTGCTCATTTCTCTATGTAGAAAGTATGTACACACATTAAAAGAGGAAGATCAGATTTTTTTGATATGTAAAGCAGGCTTACGGTAAGACGTAGTGTAGTGTGCAGTTATATCAAATTCGTACTTTAGCCAGTCTTCTCCTTCTCCAATTTTTTAAAAGTTATTGATTATAACTTAAAAGCAGTCATCAGTTAGGAAAAACGTTGAAATTTGTGTTAAGTCGAATCGTTTAGCCTCGACTGATGAACGTTTTTATTTACGTTATTAAAACTTTGGCTGGTGGTTTATTGCTAAATTCGACACTCTGATTATATTTTAGAGGCAATTTTATCCAATAAGAAAAGTGTTTGCTGATTTTGTGCTTTTTCAATGTTTGATCTCAAGTTTTTTTTGCCAAATTAATAGTCATAAATTTTTTTTTCAATTGATATTTTTTCAAATTTAAATATTTTTAACAAAAAATCACTCTAAGTTAAAATTTGTATTGCAAGAAATTAATTAATACAATTACTAAACATAAAAAAAAATCTTTAAAAATTGGCATTTTTTCCCAGTTCGAGTCTAGTTTTAGACAAAAAAAAAAACAGTTCGCTAAATCAAATTTTTCAAAAAAGTCACTTTTTTTCAAAACTTATTGCGACCTCTAAAATACTCTTTTTTCATTTACATGGCATATCCAGTAATTGTTTGAGGTGCTTCGACAAAAGCATGATTAATGGCTGAGGCGAAGATGTCGAAACCACTGCAAGAAGTATTCTAAAAAGTTGCTTGAATCAGACGTGCTAGTAGTTATTGGCTTGGAGATTGCTGTTTGAGTTTTGGAATCAATGGCTGAATCTGAGTTTCCAAAACCAGATGCAGGATGAATGTATTGGTTGAAGTTCTATAATTTAAATATTAGGTTGTAGAAAAATTATTGAGCATTTTATTAAAGTTAAATAATTTTTTGTCCTAAATGGAAAAATTTTTATATAGTAGTCTTTGTTATCATATGAACTACCATTTTGTAAAAAATCTCACTTTTTTGTTTAAAATGAAAAAAGATAGAGACTTTATTCGAAAACTGTTAAAATTCGAGTTTGGATTGGGCCGAAGTGTAAAGGAGACCATATCTAACATTAATGAAGTCCATGAATCTGGAACTGTTTCTAAAACAACTGTCTATTGTTAGTTCTCGAAGTTTAAGAGGAGTAAAATGGATACTGACTACAAAAAAGAGGCCGGAGCCCCTCGAAAAGTCGACCGAAGTGCTGTTATCACGACTGTCGAAAAGTATCCTGCAATGATTACGCGCGTGATAGCTGATGAATTTGGTTGCCACCATTCAACAATTCATAAAATATTACGTGCTTCAGGTGAGGCTCTTTCATTTAAGCCCATTTAATGCAACTTATTTTAGGTAAAAAGTGTCTTAAGAGTCATTCGATACCTAAAGAACTCACTGAAGCTCAAAAGCGAGAGCGGGTGAAGACTGCGAGAAGCCTTCTTCGTAGACATTGCCGAGCGCCGTTTTTGAAGCATATTGTGACATGTAATGAAAAGTGGATTTACTTTGCGAATAATGCGCGTCGCAACGAGTGGCGGTCACCTAACCAGAGGCCTAACCAAGTCCTCAAGAAGGATTGTCACGCGAGAAAGATGATGCTTTGCGTGTGATGGAGTCAGCGTGGACCAATTTTTTGGAGGCTTCTTGAACAAGAACAGACCGTTAACTCGGCTGTCTACTGTGAACAACTTCAAAAAGTTCACTGTGCCCTTCGAAATCGCAAAAAACTCATCTTCTTGGATGACAATGCTCGCCCCCATAGATCAAGAGAAACGAAGCAAAAGATAAAAGACCTAGGATGGGAGCACTTGAAGCATGCGCCGCACAGCCCAGACATGGCTCTTAGTGACTTTCATCTCTTCCGAGGGCTGGAACACTGGTTGCGTGGAAAACGGTTCGCAGCGCGCGAAGAAATGCACCAATCCGTCAAAGAATTCTTTGCTTCGAAAAATCAAGCTTGATACAGCCGAGGCTTCAACAAGCTTCAAGAACAATGGCAGAAAGTTGTACAGAACCATGGGGAATACTTTAATTACTAATTTTTTCTTTTTGTAGTTAGTTTTTTTTTTCAAAATTTTAATTTAAAATAAAATGCTCAATAATTTTTCTACGACCTAATAATTGATTGGAAAATCTATCAAAATCGGCAACCGTGCATAATTTTATAAAATTCAATTTTAAACATACCATTAAGAGTACGAACAAAACCAGTAATTGCATGTCCTATTTAGGTAATGAAACAGAGCGACTAAAAAAAAGCCTTTTGCTCTAGAATCGAAAAAATGTATAACAGTTTTAAATGTTGTTACTTGTGGCTTTGTCCCTCTCCAAATATTTATGCAAATCTCTTCCAATCGTGAATCAAACGACTTTTAAGATAGAAACAAACGCTACTTCAGCTAGTTTTGAGTGTAGAATTTTAAAACTTGGCTTTCCGTATTTACATTATTCATGTGACTCGAACTCTTCGAACAAAGTGTTCCAACCAATCTTTTGCTGATAACTAATCACAAAAAACTATTTTTGATCATTTAACATTGCTTAATTTGTGCATTTATTTCTTAGCATTTAAATTTGTAACACCACTCATCTCTTCAACTGTTTTAAAAATAGAATACATTAACAAATCTGCATACTTTAGATTGCAGCACACTGCAGCACTGATCACATTTTTAAATAAAAGTATAGGAATGCTCAACTTTCTTGAGCAATGTTTGTTTTACAAAACACAGCTTTCTTCTTCAAAAAGTACCATAATTCAACATCTGAGCTAGAAAACTCAAAACTTGCATTTACCGTCGCTTTTTAAAATCGCTTAAAAAATGTTCGGTTTTACGCTTAACTAAGATGTTTCATAAAATTATCTTTTTTTATTATAAAATTTTATCACAACACTAATACTAAAACTTTGACATTACAGCTATCAATGAAGCTTTGATTTAGCAATTATAATTTTGTTTAATAATCATCCTGCTTCTAATAAAAGTTTATTTTAAAGATTTTTGATTTTTTTATCTTACGCAACTATCTTCAATAATAATAAAAAAGCTATTATAAAGTTTTATAGTGAAACCCTATCAATTATACCATATTTCTTTTTTTTTATAAAAACTATTTTTATTGTTTCTGAAAAATGAGACAGCAATCATAGACAAAAACAAGTTAAATACTGTTTTTAATTGAAATTTCTTTCTATAATACTATTTTTAAGTAGGTTCTACACACTAGGGTAGTTTTTTTTGGGTTTGAATGGGTTTTCATCTCAGAGTACACTAATCAACTGATGGCGATGCGGCAAAACCTAAAATTGGGACTAGAAAACACAATGTATGCCTGAATAGAGTAGTTCACTACTATATCTGAAGTTGTAAAGTTATTCTTGGAAGATATATTACAAACACGCCATGCAAGTTTTGTAACAGGCTATCAAGGTCAATCGGATAAAATACAGACGAACGGAACTAATGTACTGCAGGAAGAACTAGTACAGTTGCAAAAAAAAACGACGAATCGGCTTGCCAAACAAACGAGGAAACAAAGCGGATTGTTAGCAACTACTTCAACGGGTTATACAAATCGAAAAAAGGTCTGCCAAAAATCCAGCAATTTTCGAATTTAGATGCTTTCGTTATACGCGAAGAGCTGCGGAACGCATGCGCACGAATTAAAGGCAGCAAGACGCCAGGTGTAGACAGAGCCCCATGCGGAATTGTCAGGTACTGCGCACCTTTAGCCGCTGAACACATAATCATGCAATTGAACAAGAGGTTCGAGTCCAACAGCTTCCTGACGTCATTCACGCACGCTAATACGATATTGATACACAAAAAGGTCGACCCAGCACAAATCATAAATTGCAGACTTATCTCGCTACTCAACTCAGCCTACAAGACCTTGACTCGCATTCTGACGAAAAGGATTAAAGTGGCAATACGGAACAAAATTACCAACAAACGAACAGGTTTTCGATGATCCTATTCCACTATCGATCACATACTGTCAGCGAATTTACTTGTTTGGAAAATGCCCAGAATGAAACTTAGAGCTTTTTCTAGGATTTATCGATTTTAAAAAATACTTCGATACCATTGACCTTGAAGCGATCTGGCAAGTACTAAAATATTACGATGTAGATGAAGACACTATAACAAAAATCAAACTGCACGCGACGGGAACTGCCTCAGTAAATGTAGCAGGCAAGCAGACAAATTTCTACGTTTAATGAGATGTGCATCAAAAAAAAACTCACTATCGTCTCTACTGTGTATAATAGAGTTTCAAATAACGCTAAACAGAATGAAATAAGAGGACAGCGGATACCCAGCTTACGACAAGCGGCTGCGACCGCTCTTCTACTCAGTGGCATCGTATCGTATGCAAACAAGTCTGAGGACCTGCAAAAGATGCTGACATTGCTAGCTGATAAGTGCAAGAAAATTTACCTAAAAATCAACATGAGCGAAACCAAATGGATGGCAAGCAGAAGTGTCTGGAGACCTAGTATTAGACAGTAGAACGATCAAGCGAGCATACAACTACTGTTACCTGAACCAACTAGTGCAAATTCCTTTGAAACACAGCTAGGAACTTAGCAAGCAAATCAGCGCAGCATAGGGGCATGTGTAAAGATAAAAAGGCTGTTAATGAACAAAATAGTGTTGATGATGTGCAAAAAGCGGTATTATGACGAACATGTGAGGCCATCGCTACTTCACGTGTGCAAAATGTAAGCACTAACGAAGGCAATGAAAGCACGACTAGCACGCAGCCAGAGAGCAATAGAAAGATAGATGCTGGGTATATACCTCTGCGACAAAACGAATGGACTCGCAAGAAAGCTGATTTGAAAGATGTCGTCATAGCGTACCGAAAAGAAAATGGAGGCATGCAGCTAAAGTAGTAAAAGAGTTGCACGAGAAGAAATGGAATCAATAGCTGCTGAAGTGGCTGTCGCTGACAAAAAGACCTCTGAGCAGACCTAGGACACGCTGGCAGGACGACTTCCAGCGGGTGGAAGAAGCGAGCGGATCAGAAACAGCGAAGAACCTAAGAAACTGGTCTACTCTGTCAATGTCGTACATCATTGTTGTTGATCTAGTTAGAAAAGAATATTAAATGGATAAGTTGCATGATTTTGAAAGGCAAACTAAAATATCATTTTAAGGATTAACTAAATGGTGTAAGCTTAGTTCAATTTACTAGTTTGCATTTAAGTAAGCGGTTGTAGTATTTTATTCTCTGTTTGACACAGAAGAATTGTTCCTCGTGCGTAAAGATACAATAGTTTTAAAATCAGGATTACTACAGTAGATTTGCTAAATATACATATAATCCGATTTCAGAATATGAATATAAAGTTGGTAATAACTTTGATCCAAAAACAGTCCTGTCTCGTAAGAATGTTTGAAAATGTATTCTAGTCAAAAAATAAAGTGTCTGAAAAACTATTCTTTGATAAGTTTTTGACAATCGCACTTTTGCACACACATTTTAATGTATAAAATTAAATTGTAAGGCTATAAGTAGTGAAAAACAATTAACGGTTGGTAGCATTTTTGTTGTTATTAACAGCCTTAAAAATTCTGTCTAGCATAGATTTGACATAAATGAGTAGAACTTGAGCAGTGAGACGTTGCCAAACAATCAAAATCGCTGTTCGAGTTGTTTGACTGTCTGAGGTTATTTCTGCGTAGATTATGCGCATAAGTTGTTCCCAAAAAGTAAATTAATCACGTTCGCTCACCTCTTTCGTTACGTCGGCGTTATTTTTGCCCATAATTACAAAGTCTCGAAAAAATGCTCTAACATCGATTTTAAACTGTTTTAATCTTTTATAATTCAGTACAGAACTCTGACAAACTTTAATTTTGTTCTTCTCATTTTTGTGAAACCTCTTATACATGGAGCATGATACTGAAATAACAAATTTATAAAAAAAGTCAACCAGTGTGTGGATTTGTATACTGATTCGAGAATACACAAATTGACCCAAAAATACTTTTGACGCTTTAAATGTTCCCAGAATACTGTTTCTATGCAATCTCTATCAGACAAGATAGCTTTTAGATTAGAGTTACTGCCAACTTTGTATGCAACTCGTAAAATAAGAACACTTGAGATAGTTATGTCGCGCAGTAAAAAAATTAATAAATAGATACCAAATATCACTTATTAGTTCCCAACGAAACGGAAACAACATCTATAAAAATCGTTTGCCCGTAGGCTTTTGTTTTCTGCTACTCATGTTCTTTGTCATTACAAGAGCTTGTTTGCTATGCAGTTGCAAACCCAATAATATCTATTGAAACAAGCAGTTGTTAGGAGAAGGAAGTAACTATCACAAAAATTTTCTAAATGACTTAAAAAAGCTATAAGCCAAAATAAATTTTAAAAAGCCTGATTTATGTCACGCAATTTTAATTATCTTGCTTTAAATTAAACGAAAAAACCCATGTTTTATACTAGACGTTAGGGGATTAATTAAGCATAGAAACAATTGTTAAACACTGCCATCATAACTCGGCGCTTTGGCAAAACATGCTCGTTTTGACGACAAACCTAAAAAGCAATTAGTTTTTTTTTCAAATAATTTACTAAGAATCCTTGCATGTCAAAATTTTTTGAGAACGACAAGTTAAAAGAGATTTTAAACTTAGTGTGTTTCAGAAAATCAAGATCTTTTTGTTGTTTTTTTATTTCTTAATGATGTGTTCCACATCTATTAATGCTTTAAGCTTATTTTTTTTACAAACTTTTCAAATTTATTTATTTGAGTTTTTTTTTAAATTTTACTTCTTCATCAGGCACTTCAGCTTAAGAAAGGATAACTCGAAGGCTGCTATGGTTGCCTACTGTTACT
The DNA here is from genome assembly GCA_018907245.1 of Eupristina koningsbergeri. Taxonomy (NCBI): domain Eukaryota; kingdom Metazoa; phylum Arthropoda; class Insecta; order Hymenoptera; family Agaonidae; genus Eupristina; species Eupristina koningsbergeri. The sequence continues at coordinate 2,749 of JACCHV010001120.1, read as the reverse complement.
AATGGGCGCCACCCCGTAGGTCGACAGCCGTGTTGTTTTCTTGAGCTGGCTGAAGCGAAACAGCACAGCTTGCTCAGCACAACTGCACGTAGCTAGGTTTGAACCTCACTACGTAGTTCATCCTTTTTTCAAGCAAATGTTATTGCACTCAACTAAGCGCGCCCAAATAAATCAATACTTACTTTTTTAAAACTTTCTTTATTGCTGACCTCTTCGTCATTACGGCGCTTTGTGTTGTTAGTCCTCTAGCTTGCCTTCATTTCATTCATCTCAATGTCATCCTTGCACATGATATAGTTGAAGTACGTGAAATCTTCTTCAATGCATCTAAAACAAGCACATAAAAAGCAATAATACAAGAACAAACAGTAATTACCTTGAAATACTCAGCCCTCGTAATTAATTTATCGATATACCGGCAAATCAACAAAGCTGTCAAACTTGACTCCGCCAAGCAAACTAGAGCACCGGTTTGTGCTTCCTAAGTTTGCGAAATGAGAAAAAGAAGCTGTGCAAAAATTCAGGCATGTTTTCGTTCTAAGATATTTTGCAAAACCCCCTTTTTGCTGCGTTCGTCTTGCTGTTGAGGTCTGGTTTTAAAATAAACGCTAGAAATTGCGTGAGTTTGCCGGTCCAATATGCTGCTACTGTAATTTATAAAAAATCTTCAAAATATTGCACTCTGGTTTTTGATATTGATCACTACCTTTGGATAGTTGATTCTCAGACAGTAGTAAAAAACTTTTGTTTTGTTGACATCATCAAGAAGCCAAGCGTCAGTTTTTAATTAAAAAATTATTGAACTTTGCATTCAATGGTTCAAGGTTGCAGCTGTTTAAATCAAAATGTGTCATTTTTTCGTTTGTGTTATAAATTAGATCGACTTTGTCTAAAAATCGTATTTGCACAAAGAAACGTATAAAACGTCGATGAATATCAAAATTCGCTTTATTTGAAAATGACTTCATGGAAGATAACTATTTTTTTGTTGTTACTTGGTTTATGCGTAGATATAATAAATTGTAAAAAAAAAAGTAAGCTAAAGTTTAATTTTGATTATTTTTTAAAATTTCAGCTAAATCAAAAAATAATAATGCTACAAGTCAAGTGTTTACCATGCGCCTGCTCGATGATGGAAACTTTGGTTATAAGGCGCTTATTTTTTTTTTGTTTTGACTAAACATTTGTATTTAGAGCACTGTTTATGTTGGAACTCAATATCAGAAAATAGAAGTGGTTTTCGATTCAGGTGATTTTAAACTCATACTTTTAATTATATTTTAGGCTCTGGGGAAACTTGGTTTCCTTTAATAAATTGCAACATGGAGAATCAAAATAATAACACCTGCAACGACCCAAATTACACTTACGACCCTGCAAAGTCGACTACAGCCGTTGCAAAAGGAGATTTGACGCTAAAAAGAATCGGATATACTCTCCAAGGAGAAGGACAAAGCTACACTGACAAACTTCGAGTAAAAATTTTACAACAAATCCTTGCACCAACGCAACTTTTACGTTGCTACTGAGTTTTATAACTGTTAGAGATGTTTTGAGTGTAAATTTTCCTTTAACTAACGAGGACCAGTTAGAATGATGCAAGTTGATTTTAAAGAGTATTCAACCAAGCAGTAGTATCAAAACTGTTTACAAATATTGAAAGATGCGAATTCCCTCTAGACATACGGCCAATTGACTGGCAACATTTATTTGAGACATTAATGAAATCAAATTTCAACTGCGTGCGATTAATATGCGTAAATTCGCAGTTAAATCAAACACTGACCAATCGAGTGTGCAAGTGTTTTAAAAAACAGCTTGTTCTGTGAACTGAAAGATAAAGTTAGCTGGAAAGAGTAAAACCAAGTTTCGATACTCTTCAAGTTGTCTTTTTTCCAACTATAAATTTCCTGGGAAAACATAAAGTTGGACACTGTTTAAAACCTTCATGTTCTTTTACCAATTTTTAAAATCAAATACATGCTTCAAAACCAACTTGTATTTGCTAATGTTCGGCTACTTTCCTTTGTTTTTTTGAACCTTATCTATTGGGCCCTTAACATCGAATAACATCACGAATAATTAGCATTTATTTAGAAACAAAATAGCAATAAAAATAGTAAAAATAAAATTGAATAATAACATGAGCGTATGTGGCTTTGTTTCTTCTGAATGTTTTTCGTGTTAAGAGTTCGTGTTTGTTCGCGCGTTGGCGAATCAAATGTTACTCATTACCAAATAAGCATCAAAGTTGTTGAAATTTTAAAAAATAATACCGGTGCATCGAAAACTAACGCTAAATCCTAGTACACCCGCAAGACTACCGTCAAAACCATTTTGTCTATTTGTCAAACGAATGCATTGTGATTCGTGCGCCACTCAAAAATTTCGTATTTTTATTTAAAATCTAAAGAGAGAATAATTTAAATGCTTCTTAATTTAGCTACTTGGCATGGCGAGCGTCATTTCCGCATTGATCAAAAGAACGTGCTGTTTTTGTAGGCTAACAGCATTGAAGTTGATTGCGATTGAAAACAGCAAGTATGATATACATATACCCATGCTAACTGCACATGAACAAGTTGAACAAATTTTTTATTTGAGAAGTAGTTTTAAGAAAAATTGATGTACCAAACCAATTGGCTAAAAATAATGAAACGGATGAGCATAGTGGATTTGGATAACGTGATCTGAAGAAGTGCCCAAATTCTCGAGCGAAGCCATAGAGTTCCACATATTTTATTTAAAT
>JACCHV010001118.1:0-13963 GCA_018907245.1 Eupristina koningsbergeri | reverse complement strand
TATCTAGGCTGTTTACAATTATGGCGTCTCGGCACTGGAAATCGGCAAAATCAAACACGCTATAACAGCATTTCATCATTGCGTCTCGATTGACCCTGAAAACTATCGGGCATGGAACAATCTGGCGGCAGCTTATGTCCAGTCGAACCAAAAGGCTCGTGCAGCTCAAGTATTGAATCAAGGCTTAAAAGTGCACGGCGACTCGGAGCGCATGTGGTCGAACTTCTTTGAGATAGCGGCCGAGCTGCCTTCGAAGAAAGACTGTTTGCTGGCGTTAAAGCGCTATCTCGAATTCAAACCCAAAGACATCAATTTGAAGCCGTTGATGAGGATTATTCTTGCCAATACTGACGCTGCTCGTGACACTCTCTATCCCGCGCCACCGTTGCAAGATCCGCTAAACGAAGAAGAAATGAAGTTGATGGTGGAATGCTTGGAGAAAGCGCATCAAGTTTGCACGCTGGAACCAATGGTATCAGTTTTCTAATTTTTAAAAGCAACTTCAACTAGGTACTACGTCTATGGCTTGTTTACAAAAGCCAGGTGAAGCCGAGAAGGACCCGAAGGTGTTTGAGCATTTTGTTGAATTAATGGACTTGGCCGAGAATCGAGAGCTCAAAGGCGCACAGCAGGTAGCCCTGAGCTAATAGATAAACAGTTTATTTGTTTTAGAACACACCAGACTACGGAAATCTAATTAAGGCGCTGTTGGTTGTTTATGAGGTTAGACGAAGGTACGCCGCGTTGATTGGAAAAGACACAAAATCCGTAAGTCTTTTTAATAAGGAACCTGAAGCACTGAGGCTTTAGTTGAACAAAATCATCGGCTACCGGATTCGTCCACTGCTCAAGCGAGTTGACGCGGAACTAAGCGATAAGTTGGCCACAGATGAGCAATACGCCTCGTTGAAACACGTCGTCGAATAGGCGCAGTTGTTGTTGTCAAGTGTTTAGAGTTGTTTCTGGCATTGTTGATTTGTTTTGCCCCATCATAAAGATTATTCTTTAGCATTGTTGGATGAGTCTAGCCGCTCTGCAATTTGCATTGACTTCTCTGTCTATTCTGCCTCGAATCATTTGGATGGGTCTGAGCGTTGTTGCAACCTAGTCAGGACGGCCAGACCTAATGGGAGCTACGTAAACAAGTATTTTCTGTATTCAAATTCAATTTAGTAATTCGAAGCGTCGGCTGCGACCGCGTGCAATCGTTGAATCCAGCTCGAAAAAGTCGAAACTAGTAGAAATCAGAAACCGACCCAAGTCTATTTCGAAAAAGCGCAGGTCCAAAAGCAAGTCGAGTCAGGGAAGCTTGGCCGACGACGACAAGTCCAAGAGGAGGAATGACCTCAGTCAAACTAGTACGACGACCGTCACGTCAACGAGGAATGTCAGTGAACAAGAGTCACACACGAACACAGTCGAGATATCAAAGGTAAATGACTGGCTAAACCAATGACAACCCTTTTTAGAAACAGACCGAAGAAACCAAATCGTCGGCGAGTACAGCTTTCACAACTACGTTGCAAGAACATGAAGGAGGAGTCAGTTTGGAGGATGGAACAAGCTTGCACAAGAAGATTCAAAGCCAGACCTTTCCGTTGCATCCTTCGTACTATCGGCCTGCCAGCTTGTTGACTCCGAAAAAGGTTATACCGGCAGTTGGCGAGATGGAGAAGACAGACTTTGTGCGAGGTGGACTTGTCCAGGGTATTCTTACTTGACCAACCTTTTAGTGAGAAAAGCTCGTCCGGCGATTTCAAAGAAGGCGAGTGGTGTGTTGACTGGCAAGAGCAGCAACAGACGTCTTGTAAAAGGACCGCCCCCAGTTTTTCGGATCTTTATAAATTTAGAAACAAAAAAGGTGACGAACAGTGCTGCTGCACAGCAGTTCTGATTTCGGCGAAGCCGACCAGCAGGTCAAATTGTGTGCTAGTTATTGCTTTCGTTTCTTTATCTGTTTAGACCATAGTAACTCTACAAGAACGCCACCTTACGGGTACGAGAAGTCGAAGACGTCTGGAAATTGACTAGTTTACAGAACAATAGTCACCTAACAGCGGCTTCGCACTCCTTGTTGCTAATCCTTTTTTAATCATAAAGCGTTCGTTGACATAAATCCTCGGCGTTGTGTCTCACCACGATTGCCTGTTTTGTCGCATCAATGCCAAAGCTTTGCAATTTTTGCGTATTTTTTTAAGCTCTGCTAGGACGAACTATGACTATGACTACGAGCGTACAAAAGGTAAATTTGGCGAAACGCCGAGAGACAGCTAGCGGACGAGTTGTCAAGCTTACACACATACCGAACGGCTTCTTCGATGTTGAAGTCTACCAATATTTTGAACAGTTCGGCCGCATCAAGAGGGTTCGTGTTCCGCGATCAAAAAAGGTTGACTACTGCTATTGACATTGCTTATTTCATTTTTTAGGGACATTTTATAAACCTAGCGTATATATACTTTTGTGATGCAGAGGCTGCAAGAGTTGCAGCCGAAACGATGAACAACTACCTGATGTTTGACAAGCGTGTTCGGAGCTACCTTCTAACCGAGAAAATTCCGGCAACAATTCTTGCTGGTCCTCGTCTCATTCGCAATCACCCGGTCGGTAATCGCGTCAAACGACAATTGGCCAAGAAGATGTGTGAAAAGAAAGATGACGAAGAGCAAGCAGCTTTTAAGGTTTGTTGTTATATTTGATTACCAGTGAGGTCTGAGCAAGCACAACAAATTGCAATTTATGAGCTGGGTCTAAGCTCTCTGATCTGTTGGAAAATTCAATTGGTGTCTGCAGCTTTTTAAAATGCAAATGTTCAGGAGAAGTTGGCCCAGTCTCTGGAAAAGTCGATGAATCGTTTAAAAAAAGCCGGCTACGACTACGAATTTGAGTATCAGCACAAGATGTAAGCCGTTGGAAAGTTGTTGTTTGTTGTTTTTGTTGTTATGTAGTTAATTTGTAAATAAATAAAAAGCATACGAATGTTGACCAAGATGCACCTATTTTGGGGACTTTGAAACACAGCTTTATTTTTAATATGTTCGTGCAGTGTTCTCGAGTTGTTTCAATCCACTTCAGAATGCCTTTGATAACGTGTGACTTTTTCTACTCTGTCTAATCAACTGGTTCACGCTGTGCATTCGCTTGCTAACTGATAAAGAATGATTGTGGTAAGGGTAACAACGAATATTTTTAAAGATTTAAATTTAGAAATCGGGTAAACATTTGGTTGAGGATTGGTCTAAGTGTTCTGTCTCATTTGCACAGTTGGCGTTCAACATGCAGGACCATTGACTAGCAGTCTGGTAGTCTTGTTTCCTGAGTTTGATTCGAGTCTTGTAAATGGAATGTGGTGCCGACTTGTTCCAAGCAGTGTTTGTGTGATAGGTATTCTCAAATCGTTGTAAGCTCACGGCTCGAGCCTGCTTGTCGGAGCAGGTCACCGGACGCAACGGCTTCATCAAGTCGCCGGACTTTCCCGGCAACTATCCCAACCAGATCGACTGTATTACGAGGATTACGGTCGAAGAGGGTCAACGAGTCCAGCTCATCTTCTACACGTTCAACACCGAGTTCGGTGCTGACAGTTAGGCAGCTTGTTTGGCGGTTGAATTGATATATTCGTTCTAGTTGTCACATTGTATGATGACAAAGAGTCCTTGAAGAAGGAACTGGCTGAGTCAGTCTACCTCCGTTCTCTTTTGTCTATCAACGTACTTGCAGGCTGAGCGGCACGGATCCCATGCACGAAGTCTACAAGACAGCTGACAGCAACACCATGTCCATTCGCTTCAGGACCGACATGGACAACACGATGCCCGGCTACTTCGCCTACTACCAAACAATCCCACGTAAGGTCTATTTTCAGGTAATTATTGCTCTTTGAAGCCGGTCAAGAGCAGCCTGTGCTGCGCGACTGTGCCGAAGTGAGCGAGTTTACCGACTCGTTCGGCGTCATCATCAGCCCCAACTGGCCGAAGCTCTATCCCAGCAGGGTTTGGCGACCGCTCAATGCGCTGTAACGCTGCGAATTTAGGCGCATTGTGTGTACACCATTCGGCTAGGCATGAACTATCGCAGCATCCAGCTTCAGGTCAACTTTTTCGAGACTGAAGAGTACGCGGACTCGCTGTTTGTCTACCAGAGCGAAGTACAATCAAGCGACAACTTGTTGAAGACGTAATTCTTGTCTGCTGATACTATCTGTAAACTTAGAATGTCCGGCAACTATGATAACGGCTACACAGTCTACGTAAACGACTCGATTGCAACACTGATCTTCGTTTCCGACTTGGACAACCAATTTAGAGGTTATTCGTTCACTTATGTCGGACGCACATAATACTTTGGTATGTGTTTCCTGAGAAAGCATGCATCTGTAAATACATGTTTCCCAATCTGGTCTCAATGTCAAATAAACAGTTTGAAGCTTGTTCGTTAGAAAGTCCATTAAACGAAACACTGAACTGCAAGTGGTCGCGTTTTGTACAATATAAAGATATCCGAAACAATAAGACGCGATGTGGTCAAGAGGCTTGAGCCTTCTTGTTTTAACTTCAGTTTGGAGAGGGGATCAAAACTTTTGCGCCAAAATCGCAAAAATTTGGCCCAATTAAAATCGGTGGAAACGCAATTCGATTATTCTTTAAAGGGCTATTAGTTGATGGTAGACAGTGGTGCTTCAGCAAGTGGGACTTAGTTGACTGGTCCGGCGGCGTAACGGATTGTGCCCTGCGATCGATGGGATCATTGTTTCGAAATCAAATGTGCAAACTCACCTGGTCAGTCATTTCGCAACTGTACTTGACGTTGTGGCGAAAACGATCGCACCGTTCAGAGGCACTTTCTTGCCATCCTTTGTGATGCAGTTTACGACCTAAAGCAAGGCAAATCAGGTCAACACGACGCGTCACTCACCTCGACAGCACCACCCGGCTTACAAGTCTTGTTGAAGCGATGGTTTTCGATCCAGTGCGAGCCTACAACAAGTGGGTAACAAACGTAATCACGTCACAATAATGTTAGAAAAGAGCAGAAACACCGAAAACAATTACCAATTGCTCGTTCGTTACTCTGCTCGTCAAGACAGGTTACGATGTGAGTGTCATAGTTGAATTTCCTGGGTGCTTTCAGACTTTTGGCGCCGTGAAAGAGAACCGTTCCGTTGGCGAACTGCTGACACATCAGAATAAAGCCGTCAATTTCTTTAGACGAGTTCACTGCAATATGATCGCCGGACTCAGAGACACACGCTGTCAGTACTTTCAAACCGCCGGGCTTGCATTCCAACTCAAATGCCTTGTCTTGCCAGCGACTACCTTAAATGCCAACTTGTTATTAAGCGACACACTGACGCAGGATACAATCTTTTAAAATCTTCAAAACGAGCTTAAAAGAGTTGCGTTAACCGCGCATGTCAAGAAAACAGAATTCTAGGCTTTCCGCCGCTGCAACCGTTCTCTGAGCCTGAGCGTATTAGTCGAAAACAACTACTTCGTTGAAAAGGCTCAAACAAGGTGTTGTCCTTGGAATGAAGCGGCACATTGTCATTGAAAGCTGCCGCTGCGAAGTCGAATCGGTCGGTCTCTGCTGTGTGTTATTCGTATTGTTATTGCTATTGTTTGTTGCGTATTAAATCCATTACGTATTCTACCCGTTCGCGTCTATCGTTCGTGCTAATCAGAAACACAACAGAGCTCATCCATCAACTTGTGTTATTTAAGGAGCAAAGGCTTGATTTAAAGAAAAAAACCCACCAACTGGATGTCCGTCGCATGCTTTGTTCGGATTGATGCCGGCTTTTAGCTCAACCACACCGTTGCGGTTGGTGTTACAGGACCAAACATCGTCACCATGAGTTCGCGAACTGTTGAGCGGAATGCGTAGGTTTATGTCGGGCAAGAAGCAGGCCACAACCTGCGTTCTCCAACCATTTCCTTCAATTGTGCAACGCATAATGAACGAGTTGCGAACGGTCTAAACATGTGATTAGAGTTGCTTGTTGCAAGAACTTGAATGTGTATGTGCATTACAATCTGAACACTTACCCATTCTTCGCCGTTCTGGTAAGTCTTGCCGTCGTGTTGACACGCCTGCGCACAGACAAGCAATCCAAGCAGGACACAAATAACGGAGTTCATGGTTATCAGCAGTAAGCTTGTGAATTAGCCAAAACCAGATGTTATCGAGTGCCGAGGCGTAAATTTATTGGGAAAATGTTGGGAGAAGCTAAGAACAACTGACATTGGGAAATTAATTGGAGTACACGTCTAACAAATCCAATCAAATTGCTTGCTATTTTTGTTTGTCCAAGTTCCATTTAAAAGGATCAAAAGTCAACTCTGATTGCTCACAATCGTCTTCAAAGCATTGGCCAATTAAATTAATCAGTTGAGAAGCAAGTTCGGTTGTTTATGTAGAAACAGTTGCTATACAACTAGCAGGACATGAACAGCGTCGTTGTCAAGCCGAACAAGACGTAACGTCAATTTTGGAATCGGCTCGCTTTCACGTGCATGCAGGCTCCGGTGTCTTAAAACTCAAACTTGTAAGACCGCACACTAAGCACTGTTCCTGTTCCCAAACCCTCATCTTCTGTTGGCGGACAGTTATTTACTTTTGTTGATTGACCTACCCTACCACCACACTGCTTCTTCTCGTTCATATAAGTACCCTCTTCGACTTTACACGTGGGGTTTAGAATCAACAGCAAATTCAATCTACTATCAACTTATAGTGTGGAGATGCTTTAACACTGAATTCTGGTAAAAAGTCTGAATCATCTGAAAGATTCTTATCCTGAAACAATTGCCGGTCTTGTTGCATCATCACACACTCTCATACATGTTTTAATTTTAAAGATTTATTTTTAATGTAATAGCCATCAACAAGAGCAACTAATGGTCGGGGACGGTATTGTCATTGCCATCAAAATAACTTGAAAACCCAGCTTGGCATTGATTCAAGCCGACTAGGAGAGATGCTAGTGGCGAGACGTCGTCAAGCTTCCCAAGTTGCTGGCTTAAATTGTTTAACTCTCTGAAATTGCTTTTTTGACTGTAAACCATGCGCACAAAGTGCCTCCATATGTTCTGTGTTGAATCTAGGTCAGGAGAGCAAGCGGACCACTCTCAAAGAGTGACGCTATTGGCGTTAAACCAACAAGGAATTTTGAGACCTGTGCGATTGAGGCACGGTCTTGCTGATAAATGTACTCTCGGTTGGTGCAAAATGGTCGCAGGCGCTGGGGCGCTTGTCCAAGAACGCAGTCCGCAATCTGAACGCTTTACTGTGATGAAAACAAACGGCCAAAAACCGTTTTTTAAAAACATCAAAGCGAAACGCAAGCTACCTTTAAACAAAAGTAAGAAATTTTGAAATGACCTTTTTAGGCTTGTCGTGACAGTTCTACCATCAAAGTTTTAACAGAAAACACAATAGCATGTATCTTTGTGCAGATCGGGTTAATAGTCCAGCGAAATAGTGCAGACCGTGCAACAAGTGGAACTATCTGTTCTCTTCAACCATAATGACCGGGAAGTCAAAGGAGTTGGCCCTGCAAAACTGTCCGTAACTTAATGTGCTTTAGCCTCGGTTATGTCCTGGCAGGGGCAGGCGTGCTTAGTTAAGTGGCAGAAACGTTTGCTTGGAAAAGAACGGATTGCGCAGTGGGGTTCAAGTCCGGCTGCGTGCAGTTGCCTCAAATAGAATGCACGCAATCAACCTAGCTGTGCTGTTTTAGCTGGTTCAGGAAGACGGCGCGTTCTTTGCCGACCTATGGGGTGGCGCCCGTCAGTGACAGTAACAGCCAACCCTGGCGGCCTTCGGGTTGTCTCTCCCCGGGCTGAAGCTCCTGATGCAGAGGTAAAATAAAAAGAAAACATGTCTTGGCAAGTGAATTAAAGTCATCGAGTCTTTTGCTTCAGTTTCACCTTTGGAATTCTTGCCATCTTAACTCACACAATGTTTCGATTACGGTAGATTGTCTTTTGATGAATAGTATACCAAAAGGTATTTAAACCAACTGACAATTAATTTCTGCCGTCTATTTTGCTGAATTAGACGATTTTTGGGCGATGGCACGCCCATCATGTCCGCGCGATCTCTCTGATCGTTCTTTGTGTTCCTTTTTTCTTTAAATCATAACTGTTGGGCCCGGAAGCGAGCATCTGAATACCTCTTCTTAACCGTCTTAGTCTTTCTGTAACCCAAACCGACGTCATGATTCGTTTCAGTTCTGCCTTTATGGTCTTGTGTGAGACCTCTTCTTCCACCAAGTATAGTACTAAAATAACAAAAAAAAAGAAGATAAAAATTCAAGAAAAAGTCAAAACTTGTAGTGGTGGACATACGAATGAGAGGCAACGCCAAAAAGCGAGCGGGAAAAAACTTCTTTTGCCAGAACACTGTTTTCAGGCATTCGCTACAAGACCGGATGGTTCATGGACGAAAGTTGTCACCAACTTTGTTCTGAACTTACAAGACTACAGAAAAGAACTACTTATAGCAATTTGAAGCGATGTATTGTGCCGTCAAACACCAAATTTAAACAGTTTATAATTCTTTAAACAGTCCACACAAAACAAACAAAAACGAATATTTTAAAAGCCAACTCGCTCTACTTGCACTCGACTTCGTTGGCGATGTGTAAAGTATAGGGTCGTGCATCGATCGGCCATTCAACGCTTCATCCTCGCCCAATTCAGCTTGACCGGATCCATTATCGGCCCGACTGACGGTGTCGATATTGCGTGTATAAGCTATGCCGTTAAATTTGCTCATTCGACTGAATACCGTAAATTCGGCGTTTGCTTTCGTGAACCTTAGATCGTAGGTTTTCAATTTGAAATTTTCAAAAAAACTTACGTTACCAGATTTTCCATTTCGTTCAAGTCGCTAACATCAGACAGATTTCTTTTCTAGATTTAAATGGCTAATTTTAAACACATACACCGCATTTCTTCTGCTTACTTCCGTTAGGCTATTTTCAACCGCTCAATTGCTTTCTTCTCAGAAATGCTTCAAAAGTAGCTTTGTTTTTCCCATAATTGTTTCTTCTTTTCGAAGACAAAACTTGCGCAAGAAGTCGTTTTTTGTTTAAAAATGTACATTAAACTTTGAAAAAGCTTTTAAGCAGAATAGAAGATTAAAACGCAAAGGGTTAAGGGAATTCTCAACAATTGTTACCTATGTAACTGTTGTGCAAACGCGACCGCTTACTGCTTTTAGCTTCGGCGACAATTAGTTAACGCAAAATGTGCGACCTGCGCCCTGCTGCATTATTATAAAACAGATCGGTCTATTTTTTCGTTCTAAGTTCACTTCCACAAATAGTCGCGCTTTAAACACTAAGCTCTATTGTTGTGTGCAAGTGAATAGTGTATTGACGTTTTAAAACGCAAGTACCCAGATTGGGTCGTCTAAAGCGTTCGCTATATCAGCAAAATAGCGTTGAAGCTTTCTCACTAACAACAAAATCAAAGAAGGGTCGCAATAGTTGGATGCGGTGAAGGTCTGGCCGCGCCCTCTCCAATTCAGCTTCAAACGCTGAATTTCCCGATTGCGATCCTTTCTGCTGCTTCTTCGAGTTTTCTCTAGGAACGCTGATTTGAATAATTCACTCAAGTTGAGAAAGCTTCTTTTGGGAAATTTGTTAATTAAAAGAGAGCCGGCGTCTCGAACCAATTTCAAAGCTTACACATTTTCAATGGCAGAGCACAATTGAAAATAAGTTTCTATGTCAAACAGTAAATTGTTTTTTTGTTGTTGGTTACATGAAGTCTCGACTAGAGAACAAGGAACAACAACTTGCCCACAGCAACCTTTCCGAGGGTTGAGAAATGGTCAAATAAAATTGACAGTTTTTGCGCTGACCAATTCGGCATCCTCGGTTTTATTGAAAGCCTGCTTTGCATTACGCGGCTTTGAAGCATTAAAAAGCACCATTAGAGATGAGCGCACTACTTAAAATCTTCAAAAATGTTCTCCTATTTCATTCCAGCATTTCGAGAAAAGTGCCCGAAATAGCTTTTAAAATGACCGGGAATCGAAACGCATTCACACTGTTTTGAACTCAATAAAGCACGTGCGAGTTCGCTATTTGTCGCAAGACTCGAACCAGCGATCCCCGCCAACACTGTTTGTTGCGCGCCACAACTCTCCAAGAAGACTGCGCCGCTGAGAAAGATCATGCCGGAAGCGCACACCGCACATATTTTGAATTCTTGTCCAGAGACTGTTGACTGAGTTCATCGCCTGTCGTTTGGTTGATCGATCGGTTTGACTGCAAACACAAAATACATGTGCTTGGTCGACACTTATGCATTAACAGACATGCATAGACGCAAATCCCTTTCGGTGGAAATTAAAAACAAACCCATATTTTGTGTTTTCAACTGAGCCAGCTGGTCCTTTCCAAATCAACCAGACCTTCTGGCGAGCAACTTGACCCCCTTAAGTGGTACTTTAATTTTGTCATAATTTATTTGCAAGCGGACTAATCTGATCGGCCAGTCAGTCTGGTCGATTCGACCGCTTTCAAAGCCAACCAGCTCAATTCGAATTCAAATTTGACGTTTCATTCAGCAAGTTCAACTACATAAATGAACGGTCTGCTCATTTTGGTTTCAGTGGAAATGCAATCAGCCCCAAAAATCGCTGTTGTCGGACGCAAAAGTCTCAAACGTAAAAGAAGGGTAAGTTGGGAATTAGAGATTTCCTTGAATGATGAAAAAGATCGGCTAGTCATGCGGAGTAAGCGGATTCATCAGCCAGGCTTTGATTCGTAAATAGACGGGCGTGGTCGGAACTTAAGCGGTACTGGTGCTCAATAATTCAAGATTTGTGAAACCCGCAAGCACAGTAAGCAGTACCGAAGGCGATTTCGCTTATCGTCCAAAGCTCGATGGCTTGACGCGAGGCAGACGAGCATGGCTGCAAAGTGGAAGACCAGCGGAGTGGCCTACTTGGTCTACAATTGTTGACTGTTCGAATTTGACGCGAACAGTCGACGTGCTTGCGTGCTGATGAATCGCCCTAGAGCCTGGTAATTGAATTATTTCGCAATGCCCCCAATGGCTTAAAAGCGTTCGATTTCAAAAGTCAATGTAGAAGTTGTTTCTCAGGTCTTTCGCTTGCCTCTGTTCCTTGAATGGCTCGCTCTTTTTGACTATTTAAAAATAGCTGCTTCGGCAAGCGAACCAGAAGAAACACGGTGGGTGCACCTTGAACGTAAAGAACGTGGAGGTATTGTTTGCCAACTGAAGTCGCTTGCGACTTTCATATCGACGAGCTACCCGTTTATCTTCGAACCACAAAATCATACGGCATCTCCAGTCGCCCGCGTCTTCTTTAGCTACTCGTTTGATTCGCAACACATACCAATGGCGGCGCTCTTCGTGCTCAAACTGAAACCTAGTTGAGTTGGCCAAGACGTTGATAGCGCTACCGTCACGACTGTACCACGTTTTGACGGTAAGATTCAAACTCGGCGAGTGGGTGATCTCGCCGTTAACCACTGAGAAGACCGTCTTTTTGTTGTGGATCCAGGCGACGTTGACTTGGATCTGCAAGACGAAGTTAGCACAAAAAGTCGGGGTCAAGCTACCCTTTCGTGTGTCTTGGGGGCCCGAGGACAGCGCAGAAAGAAGTCCTCCTGAGGCTGGCTGCGGCCAGAGTCCTGCTTTCTGTGTTTAGCTAAAGTCTGTAAGTTAGGCTACGGAGGTGCAAGCTACTGACTCAGTTGATGGACGTGGATGTTGCGCTGACTTCGGGAATGGCTCAGATCTGCAGTCTTTATAATTGGGATGAAAAGCAAGTAGAATAGCAGAACCGGAGACATTTAATCTCACACAAGGAACTGTGGGGGCGCAATTGACCAGGAGTAAACGTCGAGTCAGAGACGAAACGACTCAAATACAAGTGCAAGTATTAAATTTTGAGCTGCTTTCATTTTATTGGATTTAGCGCCTCTCTGGCCACCGCCTCAAACGATGTTAAAAGTTGGGCTTAAATTGCGCACCGAGTTCGATGCATTCCTTAAAAGTTTTCAACAAAGGGAGGATTGAAATTATCAAAGATGCATGATGATCTGAACGGCCCAAGTGAGCGCAAGGCGCATCAATTATGATTGGGCTTTTGTTTGTGGTTTTATAGCCATTGTTTGACGAATAGTGGCACAAATGAATAACAGTGCTGGAATAGAACCTCTGCACGAAAAGATCGCCACGTTGATGAAATTAGAGTCAGTGGTTAGAACTTGTGCTCGTCTAGCTGCATCGTCTTTACCCAGTTTGATCACTCGCCAGGATCCCCCCCCCAACTTTTACACTTTTGAAACCGCACAGACATGCGTCTATGCCTGCTGATTTCGGTGGAGGATACCCGGGCAGACGTCACTTTAAGAGAATAGATGAGAATGAGCAAGAGCGTTGTGGATAAATTAGCGCAAACTTAAACCATTTAGGATTTGCGCACAGGTTGCTGGAATGCCCGCACCCCGGGAGGCATGTCATGTCGTTAAGCGAGCAGCATTGTTAATTCATGATTGCTCGATTGATTTTATTAACTGTCATTGTTAAGGTGTTGACTGCTCACAGCAGCCGCATATCTTGACTTTTTGTTGCTTTGAGCCTGCTGTATTCACGCTTTTGGCCAACTCATACTTATCTGAATCAGCCGTCAAAACAGGAAACAGGCTTCCTCCTTTAGGAGAGCGCCTGCCGAAGTCTAAACGCATCTCTGCTTGGGTGGAGTCGGAATGAGTCAGGTTGAAGCGGCGGTTCAAAAACGCCTTTGAGCTGACGTAACACACCATTTAAAATTCGACTAAATTGTCGTACTGTTCCCGACACCAGCAAGTCTTTGTTTACTGCTCCTCATATGCGGTTTAGCAAGTTTTGAATCTCTGCGTCTAAGATTACCAATCGTCCCGTCAGACTGCTCTGCAGGAAGAAGCTTAGTCGAGATTTGATTAGGACCGCTGCACTTCCGATTCGATGTGCACCGTGGTTTTAACGGATAGCCCTGCGCTCCCTCTTAGCGTCGATGGTTGGTTGTGGTCGCCGGGGGCTGCTATGCACGAACAAGTAAATTACGCGCCATTGAATTTCGCCTATGTTTATGTAATTAATCGAGAACGGATGTCGCGCTAGTCTTTAGCCGCGTTGTTGCAACAATCGTTGTTTTAGCGCAATGCGGCGAACAACTTCCCGCTGTTTTTGGAATCAAACTTGCGTACGTATGCGCTCACGCTAGCCACCCAGAGGCCGGATTTGAAGCGCTGCAAGGCGATTGATTTGCTTTCGTCGATTATTGTTTACTTTGAAGATCGTTTCAACTCCGCGTTATTTTATCGCTTTTTTTGCGGATTATTTTCTCGCCAAAACGCTTGCAAACGGTTCAGCTGCCGCTAAACTCACTTCAACGCCACGCATTCGTTGCCTTGAATTTGCTTCAGCTTTGCTTGATTCACATTCGCTTCATTCCAATTGGCTTAAATTTTGATTCCAAATTATTTCAGCCCCGACTTCAAGTGCTTTTTGTTTGCAGGTGCGGCGCGCAGTTTCTTTTGTAGAATTGCAACAACAACGCTGTTCCGTTGTTTGTCGACGTCAACATCGGCTTTACAGCGCATCGCCTGGCCGCGTTCATAAAACACCACAAACAGGTGCTTTTCAGGTAGCCTTGATTTCCGCAATAAATTCCATCTTTTAAATAGAAATCAGCCGTTTTATTTCGCTGCTTATCAACTCTCCTCTGGTTTTTATGGACTTTTAAACACACACCTAGAGACCATGCATAAATGACCTGATTTTCAGTTGAAATGCCCGAAATTGACGAAATAGCATTTCGTAAACACCTGGAATGGCTGGTCGACCTGTTGCCAGAAGAGTCCGCGCCCTACATCGAAGAGCGCCCTCGTTTTGTGCACGCTGTCCTGGTGCTGGCCGACGAGGCCCATTCCTGG
>JACCHV010001115.1:0-10777 GCA_018907245.1 Eupristina koningsbergeri | reverse complement strand
AACTGGAGCAACTTCTTTTGAGTCAGCGGTCCTTAACTACTCTACAGGCTGAACGCAATTTGTTACACCGCAACACTGGTCAACAAAATATGGAAAGCCGAGTGCCTAATACGCTGTCAATTGCATGCAGATCCTGAGGTCTCTCAACGGCCATTTGTCAACAGCGGCGTCGTTGGTTCCACACGACACCATACAGTACTTGTTTTCCTGCCAAGTCCGGCTGCTTTCCTCCCAGCCCATTGAGTTCAGTGATGTCCCTCGGAGGTTTTAATTGGTCGCAGGGAACTCAAGGGTTGAAAGCGTTTTAAATTCGTCCAATTCAACGACTTGCACAGTACAGACCATGATTTTATCAGTTTTTAAGCGTTCTTTTTTGAAATCTGCCCCGCGTCTGGCCTCGGCCGACTAGCCACTGGATTGCCATTCCGTTCTACAAGTAAAACCAACTAATTTATAACCTTCAAAAAGTTCGCTTGCGTGCTTTCCCCACCTGTTGCGTATCTCCGCCCTATCGTCTCCAGTCGGCCTAAATAAATCAACTAGTCCGCTTTCCTGGCTTGCTAATTTGTTATTTCTTCATTTTTTAAATGAACTGTCCGTGGTGTCTCGGCCAGTACGACCAGAAGGGCAACAAATTGGGACGAACAGATAGATTTATGCGACTCCCAATAACCGGCCAAAAAGCAATACCACCAACCATACAGCTCGAGTCCAGACTGGTCGACTCGGAGCTTCGCGAGCAGTCTTTGTAGCGACGTCTTTCCACCCAAAAGCCACCTGACTCTAACGTTCTCAGCATTCCCACTCGCCACTTCGCAACCAGCTCGACGCTGCTGGGAACGATGATCTGTGTTCGAATGCAAAGCTCATCTTCTCCCAGTTAGCCAGCAGTGCTTGCCCAAGGCAAGCTGTTCGTAAGGGCTGCTCATGATGGATGATCATCTGAGCATTTCGGCACGCTTTGATTCTTACAGTTTGCTCCCCCTCCTTGTCCTTTCTAATCTGGTTGTCCAAGTCCAGTTTTTATTCTAGGAAAGTCGGCTTATCTCTGAATCAAACGAATTGTACAGACCGGCCTTAGCTTCATTGGCTTGTGGTCGAGAGCTCCCCTCCTCGGCTGGGGACTGTTATTTTAGATGCAAGTGGTGGTGACGATATAGCGTGGCAGAACCATGCGCGCCTGTTTACCACGAGCGGAGATTTCCTGCTAATTTCGAAGTTGGCCAATTCATCTCGTTTTTTAATGCCAGTCACTGTCGTAATAACAACACTGGCAAGCGACCCAAGTCCGCCCCGTCGAGTAATTTGGTGGCAAAGTCTAAGCACCTTTTGCCAATTAATAATTTGTGGTATTCCACTGAAATGACCGAATCTCAAATTTACAGATCATTTCCGATTCTTTCAAACCCCATCTCGTTTCTTTTCGCCTCTAACTAGAGCCGGACAACAATGGCAGAAGAGCGAGAGAAGAGAGCGGACTGCGCATGAAAACGGCGCCTGCCGGAGACAAACGTAACGCCCGCCACTCTGCCCATTGGTCGTCGGCGGCGTCGACGTCACCGACTTCCATACGGTAGTTTTGCCGGCATTCTCCACTGCGATTAACTTTGTAATTTAGTTGCAATGATCTAATCAAATCGAAAAAGCTGAAACGTGCCACTCGGCCAGAAATGGTCGATTTTAAACAGTTTTTAAATCGTTTAAAACCGCACCTTTCCGCAAGCGGAATCGGTTCTACTGCCTGTGGTTTTTTGATTTTACATTCGCCCATGCTGCTTGTTCTGGTTATGCTCACAAGGCTTGTTTTACAAATCTCAACTTCACACTTGATTGATGGCGTTTAATAGGTCGACCAAGACTGTTGTATCGCGCCGCAATTACCTATGCGTCTGCTAGAGACGGTCGAAATCCAATGCAGTGTGAATAGCACAGTTGTTTAGGATGCACTAGCTGATCAGACTACATCGGGCTACTGCGCACTATCGCACGGCAACATGCCCGAGCAGCGCTAGCCTGGCAGTCGATCGCTTTCTCTGTTGATTCCCTTATGTACTAGTTCCCAGAAGTGGAGCTCTTCCACCTGGAAGCCAGTTGTTCTCAGTGCTCAACATCAAACTTGTCTGCAGATTCTTATTGTTCGAAAATTCAACAGGTTTCTAAGCAAGCATTGGCCAAGAGCCTTGTATTTGCGGGCATATAGTTCTGGATCCCGACGTTTTCCATCTTAAATCCTCGTGGGTGCTTGAGGGCTGTTATTTTGACTTGTCGAGATGCTCTCGATCCGTCTGGGACGAGTTTGGAAATAGAGTCAAGTCTCGGTCCTGCAAATTGCTTGGAACTGGTAATTAAACTTGGGAATGCTGCTGCAGTAGCATTTTTCGAACTCGACTCCGACCGAAATCGATCGAGAAGCCAGCAACTAAGCTCTTATCGTCACGATTTCCACCGTCTAAGACTTGGCCGCAGTAATCGCACTTTGTTCCCATCCTTTGTTTGGACCAACTAACCATTTTAAGCAGCCTTTGAATGCAGGATTGCTTATTTTAGCATCTCATCAGCATCTGGCCACAAGCTGCGTTTAAACTCAGGAACCACAGCGTTGAAGCTTTGTTGCTTGCTGGTGTTAGCTCCCTCTCGCAGTCGAATGGAAAGTCTCTCTCACTCGGATCGTTTGAACCAAGTCGTTTGTCCTTTGCTCGGTCAAGCTGCTGATCGAACAGTCGGAGTGCGCGTAAACAACCAGCTACTTGCTCAACCAGAAACAGTGTCCACCAGCTTTTGATCCGATCGAAACGAGTGTTTCCCTTGTGTGCCTGACTTTCGGACGAGTTACCTAGTCAGCACAGATGTTGTGTACCCACAAACAGCCCAGAGCCGGGGTGAATGATGATTTCACTTATTAATTTAAGCACAACAGATGTTGTTTGGGGGGCATTTGAAATTCTAGTGGTCAAAAGGTGTTTTCGTTTCCCGTTTCAAACGTTGCGTGTAGCAACTGTCAAGACGACAGAGCTTGCAGACTCGGACTTGTGCTGGAGCATGTAGACTGGTGGACCAAGGTCCATGACCGTAAACTGCAAGCCTTACAAGTCCTGCCAATTGCTAGAACTTACCTGTACCTCCTCAAAGCAGGTTATTTCAATTGCACTGCTTTGCTCACCGTAACGGTTATGCCTGGAAGTTTATTTTGTTTGAGCGCTCAAGCCCCTATGTTTCCGATTTCTGTCTTTGAATTGTGTGTGAGAGATGCTGTAGGAGTAGTGGAAAGTTTTGCAACGAAAGTCAGCCACTAAAACGGCAACCGAATATGGACAGTTTCGAAAACTTGAGTGCTTCTTGCTGTGCGGGCTTAGCCGGACCCCGTTTTCGAACGCTTGCGGGTGTCTTGCTGCCAACTCAGAAAAACGTCCTCTGTCCGACTCGAGGAAGGGCGAAGCGGTGTGTTCGAGGACGGCGTTTCCACAACTGTGCAGATCTTAGGCTGGTCAAAACTGTTCGACTTGGGCTCTCAACAAATTTTATGTGCCTTGTAGGACACAGTTCAACCAGGGTATGCTCGGAAGGAGCGCCAGCCGATCTCCCAAGATCAGAACTCTTTGAGCACACCACACGACTTGCTCTTTCATGTAAAGATAAACCTTTATTCGGAAGCTGGAATCCGCTACAGATTGCGACCTTGCAGAGACCCAAAACAACTTAGTCGGAAAAGCGTTTAGTGATGATGATAGCCAAATCGAAACCATGAAAGTGAAAGTCTATTAATTCGAGAGAGAAACCCTGGTAATTATAATTTATAATCGCACAGACACACACAAGAACTAAACACGCTACAGTGGAATAAATACGGAAGCACAAAAGATTTGATTGGGAACAACGGGTTCAAAATTAGCAGTTAAAGAGCCGGAATGATAAGGTTCGGGGCGACGTTTGAGGCTAAGCAGTGTTTACCGTTTCTCAAGAGTAGTTGTTAGTGAGAAGAAAGTTCTTGTTGAAAGAAGAGGCGAGATGATGGAAGGGCATGCCAGGGAACTGTTGCATCGTTGCCATGGCGGCTATGTGAGCATTTTTGATCTCTCTCATTGCTCTTGCAATCTCAGTCTTTGGCTGCCAGCGCACTTTGATCGGGCACCATTCCCTGACGCCATGCCGTTCATTTTGCTTGCGTGAGTGCCGAGCTGGCGTCGCCGCCGGGCCGGTCTTTCGACTCTTTCTTATGCTTCATCCGACGATTCTGAACAAGCAATGAAAGTGCTGAGGCTAGCAGCTTTACCTGGAACCAAATTTTGACTTGTCGCTCAGTTAGGACCAGCGTGTGGGCGATCTCGATTCGTCGCTTGCGGGTCAAATACTTGCTGTAGTGGAATTCTTTTTCCAGCTCCAGCACCTGATTTCGAGTGTAGGCAGTTCGTTGGCGCTTCCTCGGCCTTGACATTCGCTGTAATCACTTGATCTTTCACTTTTCCTTCTGTAGTGCTTGGATTTCACAATTCAGAGATTTTTTTTAAATTCGCACGAAATTTAAATCAGCTCACCTTAATTGCGGAAACAAACGTTGCCATAAATTGCATTTTTTCCGGTTCCATGGACAACTCTTAAATTATTGCTATTATCCACGGGTCGGAGATTACACGCACTGGCAAGTGGCCGCTACAACTGTTTGCTCCATAAATTTTGGGTGTCAACTCTGGGCCGTATGGGCAAGTTTTATCGAATCGCTGCTGCTTTGACATTCATAAATTTATAGCCCGGCAATCATCTTCTCTGTGGGGTCGATTTGTTCGAATCTGGCGAGCTGGTAAAACGCTTGCAATCCAGTTCTTTCCCGGAGGTGCTATTTCGGAAAGCTTTTTAGACGCAACCTGAACGCACTTTTTAAAATTTTTGAAAAAAGTCTCGCGCCGCTCGAGTTGCGTTTGATGTCACCGCAGTTTAAGCGACAGTGCAGAGGAGGAATTAGACGCATGGGATGAGGAAGAACGACGACAACGGCTGGAAGCGACGAATAGTGTCGTCGGGGACCTCATTAATAAATGTCAACATGCCAAAAAGTTGAACCAGCAACCTCAGTCGACCCCGACGCAGAGAGACGTCAGAGAGCGCCGACTACAGAGAGAATCGAGAGAGCTGGAAGCATAAGACGAATGCGTGCGGTGTGTCGCTGTCACATCCTCGACGCCACACGGTCCGCGAATGAAAAATTGCCTCATTGTTTTTAATTCTGTCTTGGATGCTGTTGGCGCTTGTGTTGGTGATGTTGTGGTGACCTAGACCAACAGTTGTCATGTGGGTTTTGTAGACTGATCCCGTAAGCGTTCGCGGAAGGCTGGTCAGAAGTGGAGTTTCCGACACCTGAGAGTCGCATTCAACTGCAAGTCCATCTGCACAGTTGGCTACAATTCAGAGAGACAAGCAACCAAATCCTAAGACAGTCCTCCGACTTTGGCAAAAGAGCATTTGCATGGTCTTGCTTACAAATCGACTTTCCCTCTGATTTCTGAAAACATGTTTGACTCGTTGATAAAATCGCGCGAGTGCATAATTTGATGCATCAAGAAGTGAGGTTGCACGCCTGCGACAACTTTTCGATCACCAAAATCGCACTTAACTCTTTCTAGCATGTTGCCGAATCGTTTGCTCATCTTTTGCCGCGAACACCCGTGCAAGCAGCGACATTAGCGCATATTTTAGAAATTTTATAAAATTAAGCTTGAACAAAACCGACTGTTGTTTGAATGAACACGCGTCATCCAAGGGTAAATTGATACGTTAGCCTTGTCGTCGTCGCCGGCACTCAACGCACATTCCAGGTCGTCGGCGTCGAGCTTCATCGCTTCTTTTTGAGAAGCCCAAGCTGCAATGGGTGGGGTATTGCCTGAGGAACTTGATTGTAAGCTGGTCGAGTTGTACATGCACAAATTAGGCTGCAAATGGCTCGATTTGAGTTGTTAAAACAAAAAATCGACTAAAATTTGGGCAATAAAAGTCGCAAGTTTGGCACTTCAGATGACTTAGTTTAATTCAGAGTTGGGCTTCGTCGGAGCCTAGTTTTTGCCGATTCTCAAAATTGAACAAGACTAGGAACTAATAGGAAAGGCGTTTTGAGGTCTCTAAACCAAGCTCAAAATCAAGCGTCGTATCTGAATTAGCCTAAAAACTAACTTTTCAAGAAACTCAAAAAACCCTTTGTTTTAAAAAAAGTCAGAGAGTAAATAAAACGACTCTTGAACAATTTGTCCTCGTAGTACTCAAGTGCGGCAAAATTACGGTCGCGTTGAAGCGAAAGAGCAAACAACAAGTGGTGGAGCGCCAGTTGGCTGCAAGAGAGACCACGGCGAAACGTTTAACGTTGCGATTTCAGAGAAAAGTCTACGCCAAATAAGTAGGCTTTTTCGGACATTTTTGATCGGTCTATAATTCTATATTTCAAATAGAATAGAATAGACATATTTTAAATATTGCTAATCGTTTTGACGTTTAATCACAAAAAAAACCTATTAGTCCGCGTTTTTCGTAGAATCTTGAAAAGAACCTACGGAACTTTAAACAGCGTATACTTGTTCCAAACACAATGACAAAACTTGTGCTTTTATATTGCTTACAACAGGCCACACAAAACAGTCTCAAACTGACTCTACGAGTTTGTAATTGACAAATTTGATCTCCGTAGGATGACCATTCCCATTATAGCTTCAAAACCGAAACTCGGCACACTTTGTTTACCCAATCACAATCCTTAATGGCTGGACTCAGCATCCATTTTGATAGGCTTATTTGTGATAAACTGTTGCGCTGATAGCGTGATTCAATCGCAACAAAAGCTTAAAGCGATTGAATTAAGAACAGATGCTGGCAATTTTAAGAAGCATAGGTTTGGACAGAGGCTTTGCATGATTGTATTGGTCAGCATATGTTTAAAATATTGAAAATTCTACTAATTCAAAAGATTTGCTCTTATTGACAAACTATACATATAGCCTAAACTCCTCTTCTCGGCACGCCCTATTCTCCTGATCATCCTAGCCTATGGCTATTTTTCGAGCAGCTCCACATTTGCCATGGAAAGATAGAATTTTTCATACAAGCCTTGAAAGCAAGATGATACTTCGGCGTATAGTAACTCAACGAGGTTTTCCAAACAACACAGACAAGATCAGCACTACTTTGAGCTGAAATCATAGGCTTTTCGATTAAAATTGCGGCAATCCTGTATCACATGTCCAAAAAAAGATACTAGCGTTCATTTAGAGTTTGATTGTTTTGCTATCAACGAATGTAAGCTCCGGTTCTCGCAGTTTTAGACGAAACGATGTGTGGATATAGTTTAAAAATTTGAGATTTTCAATTTTGGTTTTTAAAATTAAAATTACGTTTTATGCCATACTTCATCTGCAGACTTGCTTTTCCGACTAACAACTAACGCATTTATACAACTTTTACAAATCTTTAAAACAGACATAAAAACACACATTCACAATTGAGGGCAATCACTTAGCGGAATCTAACCACGTTCTGTAATGTCTACAAGCGTGTTTTGCGCCGCAAACTAGAGTAGGGAAAGTTCTAAAAGGAAAACGTTTGTGGGTAATTATCTTGATTCTCCTCCGACAGACACGGCTTGTAAGAGAGATAAAGAGAAACCACGTTGTTAGTGCGGATTTCGGTCTAATGTTACGCAGTTATTAGTAGATACAGACGCAGAGTCAAATAAAGTATACCCATTTTGAGTTTGACCTCTCATTTACGGATTGGCGGGATCTTTTCACTTTTGCACCAGGAACTCGCCCCGAAGAGAGACAACCCAAAGGCTGCTAAAGTCGGCTACTGTCATTGGCGGAGCGCTACCTCGTAAGTCGATGAAAGAACATGCTACTTATACGGATTGGCTGCACTGAAACGTGACCGCTTTTTCGCTCTCGCGCATCCACTCAAGCCAGTCCACACGGCTGGCTCCAAACCTCACTAGACGGTTTTTCTTTTTCTAGGTGAGCATCGCTGCCACTTAGCCAAGCACACGTTTCGTAGGATTTACCAGCATTTTGTATTGCCGCTGTTTCCGAAAGTCCCTAGATAGTGCAATGTTGCCGGGAACTCTTCAGAGAGGCACGCAACAACTGTGAATAATTCGAAGACCTCTTAAATGCAGTTACCGTCATTGCGGGACCATCTTTTATGCATCAGCGCAGATTTGGTAATTCAAAGAATTACCTGCCAACAAGATTCGGGATTTAAAGCAAAGACGTACTGTAGGTATTTTTGTCGGCAAGCCCCAAGCCAATAACCACCCAAATTTGCGGCTTCCAAAACCCATAAATTTTGAATGGGAAACGGAAACAAATGCCAAACGCAGTCATCGTCCGCGGCAGTTCTGACAAATGTTAAAAAAGCATAAGGCGATGAAGAAGGATTTACAAAAACAACTTTTGGGCGAAAGTCTCATTTACCTTGATGTCGAAGCCGCTGACTAGTGAACCACTCATTGTCGTCGATGTGGGCACATCGTAGCGATTTTGCAAACCCGTTTTGTCCTTGCACAGTGATGCATTCGCATGTAAAAGCGTCTGCATTGTATCGCCCGCACCGCTGCCGTAGAAGTAGTTCGTTGAGGTAGAAGCTAACGCATGCAGATCATGACGCGTCGAAGGCACGTGCAGTGATTGTTGATGTTGTTGATGATGATGATGCAAGTAGTAGTTGAAATTGTTGGCCAAGCTGTTTGTGGTCGAATTAGGCGAAGTCGACGAGCAGCCGTTCAGCGACGGCGACGAAGCGCTCATTTGTAGCTTGGTTTCTGAACTTGGCTGGGAGATGATAATGCCGATAAGGATGCTGGCGTGGTGATTGTGAGAGATCGGCGAGAGTTGAGCCGAAATCAAAGTAAAAATGCTTAGGCAATAAACATAATAAGACGTTGTTGAGGATAACCTAAAAAGCGGTAACTTCTGTCTAAATCAAGAATGGCAAAAGCGGCACGCTAAAAGCGGAGACTTCTTAATACAATTCAGGTGTTGGGCTCCTGTACCCTGGTCTCGATACTCCTAAAGGCATCGCAAACTCAAGCTTTCCGCAGAAAAGAAGAAAGTCAATCGTGCAAATTGGGTAAAGAGGCGATGAACAAAGGCGAGAACGTGCGCGATTCGAGTGACTGATCGGTGCGGCGTCGACCGAAAAAATTCATGCGGGCGGCGGCAGCGTTCATTCGCCGATTTCAAGATGTGATGACGCTCAAGAAAAGATTCAACGTTGGCGGTCGGCAGTCGACGGATGTTGCGTTTTTTTTGCGGAATCGACGATGATGCAGCGACAAATTGTTGACATTTTTTGACAAACCCAAGTCTGCTGAAGCAGTTTTGACGCAAAGAAGCTGGCGTTCAGCACGCACAGCTGGCGACTAGAGCACCCAATCAGGAGTTGGCCCCAATAGTGAGTGCCGACTGCTCTTACCTGGGCTATTAGCTAGGCGGCCGAGCTACTCTCGAAGTGCAAGCAGAGTCGGGCCAAGAAGCAGCTCGAAACCTTTAACGGCATGGCGTAAGAGTTGGTGAAACGACAATAAAGTGTACTTGCTTACCGCTTAAAGTCGTTAGTATTCTTTGGTGCCACTGGCTCCTCGCTATAGTTTTTAGACGATCTTTGAACATTTTAAAATTTGGGAACAATATTTTCTTAAAACTGCGCAAACAAGCGTTACGTATTCGATGAGCAAGCGAATGCGATTTTAATGTTTAGTCACTCGCAGTTCTAATTGATTGCCCTTGAAATAACGAGCATATTTGCAGCCTTTTCCTGCAAAACCTAATTGAAAACAGTTTTGCTAGGTGGGAAGCAGGGAGTCTTGGTACAGTGGAAAGAGGTGTGCCACAAGCTTAAGCGATCAAAACTAGGTTTGAAACAAAGGGCGAAAAGCAGTCCGCAAGCTGGAGCTGATTTTTCAAACGTCGAGAACGCAAGTATTAAAGTGTCACACAGTTGTCGGTGGTTGGACGCAAGAAGATGAAAGCAAGTTCGATGTGGTCGTGGTGCTGCTTGTCTGCCAACCACCATCACCAACCAACAAGAGTGTTCATCACGGGACAACTTTTTGTCGTCTTTCTCTGAGACCCCCCTCCAGCAAATCGAGTATCTTTTTCGTAAGCATTGTGGCAAGAGAAGAGACAAAGACAGATTGCAGCAAGAATAATTTTTAAAAGTTGGGTGTTAAACAAGTTGCTTCATCAAAAGTTTCTATGAAACATTACTTCTAAGACTGAATTTGTAAACTCGAAAAACCGCCGACGCTTGCAAACCGGCATCACAGCACTTGATGGCCTTCAAGGTGGCCACTTTGGCAGCGCTCCGTAACTTTCCTCCCATTTTAAAGTTAACAATCTCACCTCACGAAGAAATAAACCGGAGCTGTTTGGTGGAGAAAAAATTTCGATTGCAAAATTGTGGAAATGTCCTGCGGTTTGTGTTGATGTTGTATGCGGCGGGGCGGTGTCAACTACCAACCAGCTGATTGGCTCCTTTCAAAGACAGCCGTTTTGGAGCTTTTTGAATTTAAATAGCAAAGTAGCCGTTTGTTTGGTCTTCGCGATGAGAAACGTTTTCGATTTCAGGTGGCAAAACAGTCTTGAGTCCAAGTCGCCTCGTTCCTGCGCCCGCTGGCGACAAAGCTCGTGCGCTGAAGACGCATCTGAGTTTCAACCCTCATATCACAAAATCATCTAATAAGCGTATAAAAAGTCGCTTATTTAATCGAAAATTCATCAACTAAGTGAATCAATCCCCAAAACTAGCT
>JACCHV010001114.1:0-11316 GCA_018907245.1 Eupristina koningsbergeri | reverse complement strand
GCGGAAACTGTGGATTGTCTCAAGTGGAAAACCTTAGTAGGCTACTGAGCGAGTTTTCGTGAGCGAGTTCGCGCGTGTGTCAAGTCACTTGTTCACGGGAGTGAAAGGCTCAATAAATCAGTCAGCTTATTGTTAGTCAACAGGAACAAGTCAAGCCTATCGCCGATTTAGTGATTTTAGTACACCCACCAAATATGCTTCGAAAAAGACGCTCGGCGGTGTCTACGAAGCAGTCTGCTCCAACCGTCACTCTCGATTTTAAGTTCCTGAGAGTTGCTTGGACATCCAACGACTTTTAGGCCACTGTTTGCTTTACAAGAGTTGCATTGAATGGACCTAAACTACAAGACCTCACCGGTGACACGTAATATCTCATGGATTGCCAAATACTGACAACTGAAATCGTCGGCCAGCACGCTCGTAGTCATCGAAGAGTGCTTTCGGACAGTCGTGACAACAGCACTTGAGTCGACTTCTCGAGGGCATCCGCGCACTTTTTGTTCTTATTATTTATTCGATTCCTTCTAAACATTGAGAGCCATTGATTGGCAGTTGATCTAGATGCAGCCTCGGCTTCTTAAACTCTGTTTATATGGTTTATGGCCTCTTTTATACTGCGGCCCCATCCAAACTCGCATTCCAGCAGCTTTCGAATAAAGTCTCTATTTTTTTCCATTTTAAACAAAGTTATTTTTTTGCAAGATGATAGTTCACATGATAACGGCGATAACTGTAAAAAAAGTTTCCACTTAAGACAAAAAATTTTGCACATTTAATACAAGTTTCAAAACTTAGTAAACAGCCTAATATTATAACTAATACTGTTAACTAAAAAACAATCCGCAAATTTCATGATCGTTGTTGTCATACTAAGTGCGGAGAAAAAATCAGTAAGATTTGCCCGGAATTAGTGTATGAAAATTGTCTGTTTGAGACTGATTTTATTTAGTTTTTTTAACTTTACATTAGTTATCAGCGAGAATCTCAGGATTGAACACATAACCTTTAACGGTAAATGTTTTACTCTGTTCTTGTCTTTGTTTGCAGAAATGTTTGAAGATTTTGACAAATATCCCCTTCCTACAGTGTTCTCTTTTTTCTCTATTTTCAACTCTAGTCACGGCTAATAGTCTTATTTCGATCTTGTCCGAGTAAAAGTTTTAGGATAACCCTTGTAATAAGTGTACTGAAGTTTTAGTCAATAATTTGCACTTTAATTTCGATAAAGCATTAAGATTTTGGCCAAGTTCTTGATAAGCATAAATATTACATCCTAGCTGAGAACATAAAGAGCATAAAAGACGTCAGCATCATGCAGCGAAGCAATGTCAGTAAGCGATCATTGACCAGTAAAAGTGGCCGAAGAGTTTCCATCTCTGATGCGACACCAAAGAACTAAACTGCGTGAACTTTGTGCAATTTTCAACGACGTTAAATTACAAACATGCATAACGCTTCAGAGCATACTACTAAATGCGAGTCTACAAGAGACAATTGACGCAACAAAGAGAGTCATGGAATCTGATGCATCACCGAGTCCACGAAAGAGCTGATGAAAGTTCGACAAGAATCAGAAGTTGGACTAGACAACGCTATTTCTGATCAAATTAGGTACAAGGCTAGCTGCAAAGCCGTGCGACGGTCACTCGAAGACGACATCCGACAACACTACTTGAAAGCCAGAGCGGGCGGTTGAATCCAATCGACTCAAGCGCGGAAGAGTGGTGCTCGCGTACCACGATAAAGAACTGATGCAACTGCCAAAGGACGACGGAACGATATGTCAGGCGAAAGCAGAACTGGTGCAAACCGTCAGCGAATATTTCAACAACCTATACAAATCAACCAGAGGTTTGCCAACTACCCATCAAGCCTTAAATTAGATAAACTGATCACTACAAGGGACTTTCGAGAGGCATGCGCAAGAATCAAAGCCAACAAGACACCAGGCACAGACGGCATTCCATCCGAAGTCATCAAGTGCTGCGCACTGCTAGTCGCTGAGCAGCTCGTGGACCAATTCAACGCCATGTCTAGAAACCACGACGCATCGTCTTTCTCCGTACACGCAAACACTATCCTACTGCGCAAAAGAGGCGATCCACTGCAGATCTGCTACTACCGCCCATATTGTTACTAAATGCAGTGTACAAGATCCTCACGCGCATTATAGCGAAACGAATCGAAGTCACTGTGCAAAACAAACTCATCGTTGAACAAGCAGGTTTTCGACGGAGCTACTCAACTACGGATCACATTCTCTCCCTCAATCTGATTATCGGCAAGTGTCAAGAATGGGACCTGCCGCTCTTCCTAGTATTCATAAATTTCAAGAAAGCTTTGACCCGATTAAGCTCACAGCTATCTAAGAAGTCTTGCGGACGTATGGTGTGGATGTAAACACGATTGCTATTGTACAACAACTCCACGCGGCCGGAACAGTATCAGTAAGCTTGGCGGGCCGGAAAGCAAATATAACGATCCAACGAGATGTACGGTAAGGGGATTTGTTGTCTTCGCTACTGTTCATATTAGCACTCTAAAGAGAGCTGGAAAGAAGGAACTGGGGGAACGGTGAGCAGCCCATTCAGGACGAGCCACTCCACTTTCTCGCATACGCAGATCTATATTGTGTTGTGCGCTAAGCTTGAAGACCGGCAAGAGATGCTCAGTTCGCTCGTCAAAGAATGTAACACATTATAATAGAGATTAATGCGAATGAAACAAAATGTATGGCAAACAGAACGGTAGTCGGCGACCTGACGCTTGATGGCGAAAACGTCGGGCAGTCACACAACTATTGCTATCTGAGCCAAACGATGCTGATGCCTTCAGACCATAACTACGGAATCAGCAGAGGGTCAGCGTATCATAGACTGCGTTTGGAAAAGCAAAAGCTCTGTTAATAAACAAGCCCGTTTTAATGCTGATCAAAGGACGATACTACAAGGCATGCGTACCACCGGCATTACTGTATGCCTGCGAAACGTGAGCTTTGATAAAAACGGTGAAAACACGCTTGGCCCGCAGTCAGATGACAATCGAACGGCGAGTGCCAGGAGTTCGACTTTGTGGCCGGCGCGAGAACGATGAGATAAGAAACAGAAGTGACCTGAAGGACGTCGTAACGAGCTGCCAAAGAAGAAAGCGGAAGCACGCCAGCAAAGTAGTCAGTGTGATCCGCGACCAACGACGGAACAACTGACTATTGAACGGGACACCGACATCAAAGTGACCACTTCGGAGACCAAGAGAGCAGTGTCAAAATAATTTCACACAAGTTGCAGGGTTTGACCAGGAAAATAAAGCCTTGAATAGGAGCTTGTAGTCTGGCTTACTTGCAACCTACATCACCTTCTATGGTTCAAATAGGTTGAAATAAAAGAATTAGCCTGTACAGATGAAAGGCTAATACACTACGGTACACTAGGATAAATACAGCCTCTATTTTATTAGCTGAGTATGAAGTTGGTAATACCGCTGATCTGAGAAATATCCTGCTTTGTAAATAATGTTTGAAAACGCTGCTCTAGTGAAAGGTACGACAAATTTAAAGCGCCAAAGTCGACTATTGCCACTGGCAGGTATTACTGCACCAGCTCAGTAAAGAAACGCGTTGCTTCTGTAAACTAGCTGTATGGAACTTAGCTGCAATTGAGCGCCATTTTTCTTGTTGCACATCTGCTCGAATCCCTTGGCATGGTTAATTCAAGGCACACTGCATGGTAATTTCAAGCCGCACAGCCAGTAATTCAGCCAAACACTCTTTAGCAAACTTGCGCTTAAAAACAATTCCCGCGTCGTTATTGTACTTAACCAAAAAAGTCAAGAGTGCAAGGTTTTCTGTGCGAGACACTTTGTAATTTTTTACGGTTTGCGCAAATTACAATTGCCAGTAGAATTAATAAATTTTGTGAGCATGTTATCTATCTGTCATCAGAAAGATAACAAAAAACTATTAAACTCAACTGTGGTTTTGTAATGACAACATTGATGCTCTAGGCGAGCCGATGGCATTGGGTAACAGGGAACAGACATTTGATTTTGATTTTACTCCTGCATCAGGGATTTCAGCCCGAGGAGAGACAACCCGAAGGCCGCCAGGATTGGCTACTGCCACTGGCGGGCGCCACCCCGTAGGTCGACAGAGGACGTGCCGTCTTATTGAACCAGCTGAAACAGCACCAGCTCGGTTCATCGCGCACACTCGGCGCAGCTGCACACAGCTGGACTTGAACCCCACTGCGCAATTCGCTCTTTCCCAAGCGAACGCTTCTACCACTTAACTAAGCACGCCTTCAAGAAGCATGCAATGTACATCAGTACCGAGACCATCAAGTTTTATGACAAGCATTTAAAAGACCATAAAATGTAACATTACGGGAAACAGGAGTGATTACAATTTAATACAAGGTGTTCCTTTAGCCTGGAAATAAAGCATGTTGGAGTTTGATTTTTTAATTCCTGAAAACCACACCAATTCAACTCTGCGACAAAAATCAAGTAGGTTTGAATGTTTTTCAACTAGTGAACGTGTGTTCGATTCTTTGGATAGGCCATTTCTAAACGCCGGTAAAGATTTGAAGCAGTGTCGATATTTTTAACTCCAATCCCAATCTCCAACATGCTTTACTTTTGAACTTGACCGAAAGCAAGACTGGAATCGAATAGGTTATTAAGTTGAATTATGAGTTTGGTCGTACCTAGCCGGTGAAATCTAGTCAACAAGAACAAGTTCAAACTGCATTATCAAAGCTGTTCTCCACCAAAATCAACCGATTATTCTCAACAAACACCGAACTATATGGTTGCACTAATCCACAAGGTCGAATATAAAAAGAGAGCTTGGATATTTCAGATACTTTCTAGCAAGCCGCAACGTTCCAACCTCTTAATTTCTAGCCCAAATCTCAGCCAGAATAGCAGCTTCATCCTCACCTGATCAGCGTCTATCCTCCACTTTTTCCTTTCTAAACTTCCGCCTCCACTTCTGCTGTTGAATTAAAACGTCTTAAATCCTAGACATCTTAGCTCACCTTGAATTTTCGGCTTTTTTTTTTTCTATTTTACTCCTGTATCAGGGACTCCAGCCCGAGGAGAGACAGCCCGAAGGCCGCCAGGATTGGCTACTGTCACTGGCGGGCGCCACCCCGTAAGTCGACAGAGGACGTGCCGTCTTATTGAACCGGCTGAAACAGCACCAGCTCGGTTTATCGTGCAAACTCGGCACAACTGCACGCAGCTGGGCTTGAACCCCACTGCGCAGTTTGCTCTTTTTCAAGCGAGTGCTTCTACCACTTAACTAAGCACGCCCTGAATTTTCGGCTTAGCTGCAATAAACTTGCTATCCCGAGTGCGACATCCACTTCTATCCATTAGGTTTAGTCTACTAAAATTATCGCTTCAGGCATTACTTTGCAAAAGTTGAACCACTTCAAAGCTATTACTTACAACTTTCCATTTTGAAAAGACTGCCCATTCATCTGGCTACACCCATTACTAGCATCTGATTACTCTTATCTAAATCCTGAAAAATTTTAGTCAGTTCTGTGATTCCGAGAAACTTATGCTAAGTTTTCGAGAATTCCCGTCACTAAAAACTACTTTTTATAGCCTGAATTATTTGCTGGCACGGCTTTCAAGCTACCGACCAACAAATTTTTTATATTCGAAAAATGTTCTAAGCTTATGCTGAAGATTTTAAATGACGGGATTGGAAGCGTCTGAAAACTAGCCTGCCCCCGAAATCGTTTGCTCTTCGTTCCCATTTGGTTTTTAATCCGTACGCTCACACGTCAACTCTAACACGATCTTCGCTTTGTCCCTCTGACTCCTAGCTCCACTCTCCCTTTGACCATGTTCTATCAAAATTTCCTAAGAATTAAAGACTTGGTAAAGCAATCGCCCACTTAAAACGTTTACCCGCCCCGAAAGACAATAACCTGTCTAGAAAGAACTAACTTCACACACAAGTCTCCAACATTCTAAGCAACCTCGTTATCCACTACTTCACTACGAAACTAATTCCTGTTCAAACTTTCGCACACAAGTAGTACGCTAAAACTCATATTTCCACTTAGTGCCCCGACTTCAGTTTGTTTAACATACGACGAATCAGTCATGTCTTCGGCCAAACTCAGTAGACTTTACATTTAAACGACATTATTAACGTCGTTTCCATACTTTTGGGTATCGGTCTGATTCTGTTGATTGCTTCTTGTGCTTGTATGGCTGAACAGGACTTTATAAATTGCAGAAAAGTTAATTAACCTTTGGACTGGGTGATCTTAGCGTCGGCGATGGAGAACGCTTCCTTCGTTTTGATTTCTTAAATAACGTTTTATTCTAAAACAACAACGGTTGTTTACTTTGGGGCTGGAGCGGTGCGAAAGCGACGACGATCTCTTTTTGTGTTTATAAGACTAAAGCGACTTGAGATGAATACAAAGTATATAACTTACTCTCGAGATGATTGACCTGGTTGGAGACTCTAACTTTGAGCTAGCCGCAACTTGAACACCTGGCGGTATAGGTTGTTGCACAGCGCCAAATCTATTTTTCCTGGAATCTCAATATTGAAGTCAACAGTTGCCGAGGACTTACAGAGCTGTGAGATCCGTGTCAACCATGGGATTGAATGTATCGAAAACGCGAATTGCCATATCGTTTGTCTTCACGACCGGTTTTTCCGCTGTCGACTCTTCTTTTGACTTCTTCGACGCCAAATCTGTTATTGACTTTGATTGCACTGCAGGTTTCAGTGCCGCGTTCGCTGACGATTGCAAGGCTGCCTCCTTTTGGAATTTGAAAGCCATCTGCGATGGAGGCTTGAACGTCGTCTGTTCTACAAATCGCGGAGTCTCTACCGTCGGAGATTTCGAGGCCGCTTTTGTTGAGTGTTGCCGAACTACTTGCGGTGGATACTGGTAAGTTGATTGTGCCGGGTATTGGAAAGCCGGCTGTGCTGGATATTGTCGAGTCATTTGCGTTGGAAAAAACGCGCTCGTTTTCGGTCGGTATTGGTAAACTTGCGCTGCTGATGGGAAAACAGCATGAGCTGGATATTGTAGAGCGGGCGCTGCTGGCAAGTAGACATTCGTCGGCGTTGGGTATTGATAGGTTGTTGGAATCGGGTAGTAGTAGGTCGACGATGTTTGGTACTTCGGAGCTGCTTGCTCTGTAAACTTCGGAGCTATTTCGGAGAGAGGTTTTCGCTCCGAGCTCGTCTCTGGCTTCTGCTTCGAGTCCGTTCCCAACTTCTTCATCATCGATTCTTCGTTTGCATCGACTTTTTGTTTGAAGGTGCCAATTAATTTCTGGACGGAACGGTTGTTCACAATCATGCTTTGCATCAATGTGTCGTTGCAATCGCTGTTGGGACACGTAACGTTAGGTTTCTCGGTAATTAACGCTTGAACGCATTCCCCGCAAAAAGACGTTCCACAACATTTCAGCAGAACTGCCTCGCGCATGAGCTGATTACACAGTGTACAAACGAGCTCTGATGGCACAGGAAAAAGCTAAAAATTTAAACAGAACTACTTTTGTATTGATACAAAACAACTTACGTATCCGCGTTTAGCTTCTACCATAGTTACGGTGTCGTTCCTTTGAAGCATGGACATCTTACAACTTGTGCTTGGCATTACAGCTGTAACTAAAGCTAGAGGTTAACTAAGGGTGACAAACGAAGAGCGTGACGAGTACAGACTGCATAAGCTGCAAGAAACACGCGAAAGCAAGGCTAATTAAAACGAATTAGGCCCAGATGTTGGTCTTTTTCTATAACTGATCTTTACAAAAGCCGATTCTGCCAAGGTTGATCAAAATCCACTGTTCCCAAAAATTGGTCGGAAATCGCGCTACGGTTCCAACGTCCGGTTAGAAAATCTATTTTTAAAAATTAGTCATAACCCAATATTAACCGCCATTTTCCCCAATTTAGCACTAACCTAGCTTCTAGAATGTTTAGATTGTTCTTCATCCGCTAAGCAGTGCTGCATTTCTGAATTTGAGAAAACCGCTTCGCTCCATGTATCACGGCTCTCTTATTAAAAATTAAATCCCTTTCTATGAAGTGCAACTGTCTTCTTAAGACGTACAGGTCTTCTTAAGACGTACAGTGTCAACTTTTACTCTATTACGCCAAAACCTTTCAACACTCAACGCACTCACGGTATATCACTATTTTCGCACAATCTTGTTACGTACCTAAAACAGAACGCCACGCTCGGAATTGCGCACACTTTGCATCACTGCTGAGCAGCTAATTATGATGCAAGCTTAGGAACGCACTAGTCAACATAGATTTTATGAAATTTTCGATCTAGTCGTAGCATAAACACTAAGATTTACGTCGATACGATTTTGATCTTGCGACATCGCCAAATTTAGCAATAACAAGTTAACAACACCTTTCAGAAAGCTTTCGATACCGTTGGGCTCGAGGCAATTTGAAAAGCCCTAAGGACGGTCGGCTTTGACGCTGGCACTATCGGGATGATTCAGCAGCTCTATGCTGCCGAACGGCTTCAGTAAATATCGCGAGCAAGCAGGTAGCTTGCAACACCCAAAGGGAAATACGGCAAAACAAAGCGCTCTCTTCCTTTCTATTCATCATCACGCTTCAAACGGCTATTAACAAAGTCGACTGAGATAGCTGGAGTTTCAATATTAACCAAAAAAAATTAAAGCTACTCGCGTACACCGACGACATTATGCTGTTTTCAAACAATGGAAGTGAACTTCAAGAGATGCTGAATTCACTAGCCGATCAATGTAGAAAAATTGAACTGGAGGTAAATGCCGAGAAAACACGATGGATGGCAAATCAACCCGCGGCAAGCAAGATAATGCCGGGCGGAAGATAGTGGAACGTTTCTTGCTACTCCGGGTCAATCGTGCAGCTACCAAAGAAAGCACAATTAGGGATTGGGCAAAAGATCGGAGCTTGGGGATGGCTGTTCAGTAAAGCCAAACAACTACTCACAAATTCCCATATCCCTATTCCAATCAAAGCAAGCTACTTCAACCTATGCATCCGGCCAGCACTATTATAGGTTTGCGAAACTTGGGCTCTAACTAAATCAATGAAACTGCGGTTGCGTGTTGTTATCAAGCGATGGGATGGCAAAAGCTCGGGGTTAGACTGCGGGAACAGCATTCCTGTACACGGATTCGGGCACAAACCAGCTTAGAACAAATCACCTTGTAATACCAAAAACGCCAGTGGGACATATGCCAGCAAGGTGACGGATATTAATCACGACATGAGATAGACCCAAAAAACTGCCGAACTGAACCCTTCCGGGGAAGTAACCTCTGAGTCGCTCTAGAAGATAGCAAAATGACTTTGTAAAACCAGCAGAAACGAGTTGGCAAATGAGGGCGCGGCATAATAGCCACTGGAGAAGAACTCTTCAAAATCCTACATTGAATCGTAGTTAGCTGATTGAGATATGTCTGTTTGTTACTGTTGCTCGATCAATCTAGGAAATAAATTAAATTGAAATTTAACATCAAATGAGCCTAATCGTAGTCATGTTTTTGACCTTCAGTCTAATTTCAAATTTTAAATTTTGTTTTTACAACGTTAGTGCAAGAGATGTGCTTAGCTAAGTGGCAACGTCGTTTGCTTAAAATAAACACATTGCATATTGAGTTTTGAACTCAGCTTTGTGCGGTTTGCCTGGATAGATGAGTGCGGCTAAGTAAACGATGAAGTTCCTTTATGGCTAGATCGATTGCACCTAGTGAATAAGAACTGAGAATTCTCCTGTCCATCTACAAAGTGGAGCTTGCTGATAACAGTAGCCATTTTTAACCTCCGAGTTCTTCTTACAGTTAAAACCTTGATGCAGAAATAAGAAAAGAATTTTCTACATCTGCTTTGTTACGAAAATCTTAAACCGTTTTGTGTACTATTTCCGTCGTCAATACGTTTTAAGACTGGTATATAAATAACCCTTTATTGAATTCAGACCTAACCCAAACATTAATAATTAGTAATCAAAGTACATCCTCCACTATTTTCAACTACCTTGTTCACCACTGGTGTTTACGTTTAAACGACATCCCGGCCAATACCGATTCGGTGTCCTATGGCCCGAGGTGATTCCGCCAGATGATCCATACAATTTCCTCGCATTCTAACACCGTTTTACACGCGACCAATGCTTTGAATTACAATATGCTTCGAAAAAGACGCTCGGCGGTGTCTACGAAGCAGTCTGCTCCAACCGTCACTCTCGATTTTAAGTTCCTGAGAGTTGCTTGGACATCCAACGACTTTTAGGCCACTGTTTGCTTTACAAGAGTTGCATTGAATGGACCTAAACTACAAGACCTCACCGGTGACACGTAATATCTCATGGATTGCCAAATACTGACAACTGAAATCGTCGGCCAGCACGCTCGTAGTCATCGAAGAGTGCTTTCGGACAGTCGTGACAACAGCACTTGAGTCGACTTCTCGAGGGCATCCGCGCACTTTTTGTTCTTATTATTTATTCGATTCCTTCTAAACATTGAGAGCCATTGATTGGCAGTTGATCTAGATGCAGCCTCGGCTTCTTAAACTCTGTTTATATGGTTTATGGCCTCTTTTATACTGCGGCCCCATCCAAACTCGCATTCCAGCAGCTTTCGAATAAAGTCTCTATTTTTTTCCATTTTAAACAAAGTTATTTTTTTGCAAGATGATAGTTCACATGATAACGGCGATAACTGTAAAAAAAGTTTCCACTTAAGACAAAAAATTTTGCACATTTAATACAAGTTTCAAAACTTAGTAAACAGCCTAATATTATAACTAATACTGTTAACTAAAAAACAATCCGCAAATTTCATGATCGTTGTTGTCATACTAAGTGCGGAGAAAAAATCAGTAAGATTTGCCCGGAATTAGTGTATGAAAATTGTCTGTTTGAGACTGATTTTATTTAGTTTTTTTAACTTTACATTAGTTATCAGCGAGAATCTCAGGATTGAACACATAACCTTTAACGGTAAATGTTTTACTCTGTTCTTGTCTTTGTTTGCAGAAATGTTTGAAGATTTTGACAAATATCCCCTTCCTACAGTGTTCTCTTTTTTCTCTATTTTCAACTCTAGTCACGGCTAATAGTCTTATTTCGATCTTGTCCGAGTAAAAGTTTTAGGATAACCCTTGTAATAAGTGTACTGAAGTTTTAGTCAATAATTTGCACTTTAATTTCGATAAAGCATTAAGATTTTGGCCAAGTTCTTGATAAGCATAAATATTACATCCTAGCTGAGAACATAAAGAGCATAAAAGACGTCAGCATCATGCAGCGA